>OX401408.1:27184813-27284814 GCA_947846245.1 Cerastoderma edule | reverse complement strand
ATGCTATCTTATGGACAGCTTTTGTTTAGCTATATCGTTTGGTCAGTGTTGTATATATACTGTTTGTTAAACGCACATGAAAGGAGTTTAATACTATACGAACTATATTATTTGGTTAACTTTTGGTCAGATTCAAATAGTCATCACCAAATAAACCCATCAGCACAATATAATGATGTTCTCGGTAGTTTGTTCTGTTCACTTTATTTGCGCATCCAATGGAGATAACAAATCTGTTACCGAAGAGGTACTTGCAGAGTGTTCGGATAAACTTTTTGTTATGAAAGTACTGTATGCAATTTATTTCAAAGAATAATCATAATATCTACAAAACTATAAAAGGTTATAAGCATCTTTTTATATTTCTCATTCATATTTAGCCCCCAGCTTCTTTTTTAAAGTTTAAAGTTATTTTAGTCGTTTTTATAAATGTTTCTCAAATATGGTTACCATGGAAACAGTCATTTTACAGAAAAACTAACTCGTCAACAAATTATTTTTGTGCGTTTTGTATTTCAAGACTAAATATTATTCAAATACTGAAAAATAAGAAAATTCTATGAAAGAAATATGAAAATATAATCATTTTGTAATATACATATCAATTGACGATGTTTCTTTGTCGAATAAGCCTAGATAGACTCTGGATTTATATTCATTGACGATATCACCGACAAAGGCGAAATAAAATCTGCATATATACTTGCTAAGCTATCAAATCAGACAAACTGGATCTCAGAATTAAATATCTCAAAACAGTCTTTGCCAGAGTTTGGAAACAATTTTTGATTTCAAACCACTCATGAAAAACGGAAATAAAAACAACGCTCAGTTTTAGAATAAATAACATAAACATCGAAGATGAAACTATTACATACATAAATAACCAAAACATAAAAGATAAGTTCGAACGTCTATTTGTTCATTATCATCGGCAAAGCATTTAGACAACAATATCAATTGGAATTCATTGCATTTCTTTATGAATTAAATAAACGAAGATAATCGTATAAAGCAATGTAAATATCAAACTATTCACATAATCTTATCAACTAACGAGAATCTATTAAAGTGGAAACTAGCAAATAGCACCATATTCCTTCTTAGTAACAAATTCAAAGGCTACAAACATTTCGTTATTCGTTTTGAGTATCAGTACATGTTTTGGTCTACGATCGAAAAAGCATTAGGAAAATAGGGTTACCATAGATCGTTTTAAAAATTCAGAACATTTTATTTTTGGTTGTAGATTACAAATAATAGAATATACTAGATTATATCATGTTAATATCCTTTTAAATAGTATCGCCTATTGTATATACCAAACAAACTATATATGTGAAGGGGGTACTAAACCTTGGAAGTTGATACAACCCCTTTTTAATGATGTCATCTTACCAATAACGTACTTTAAAACAAAAGGATTAACCCTTTACGGTATATAGCGCCGTTCGCCGCCTTATCAATTACCGTATAAAACCCTTTTCGCCGTTATACCTATTACCGTATAAAACCTATTTTGACGTTCTATCGATTACCGCTTTTTGACAGCTGAAAAATTGATTCAACTTTAGCTCTTAATAACACATCTTTGCACACACGTCATTTTCTCCAAAACTTATTTTTCTCTTAAATAAATATGTCTTCTTTCATTTCCGATGATAAAATTATAGGGTCAAAGTTTAAACTTTTGCTCTAGAGAGAATCTTTTGATAATGGTCTCACGACACGCTTATGGAAATAACGCTATCAAATTGAGATGAAGGGAATCCAAATTACCAATCCAATTAATGAGAAGTCTTCCGGTCATAAAAGATCAAAACACTGCCGATTTGTAAAGACTCGATAAGGATTTCATGCAATTCTTTAGTAACTTAACACATTTCTAAAAACACTATCCAATTAAAACGAGAGCATACGGCACGCGACCTGTAAAGGATGTTTATGACACGGAGCTATTGTTCAAAGTTTAAAGGCGATTGAAAACCGAGCCGTCAAATAATTGACGTTTTAAAGACGGCCTTTTTAAAATATCTAGCCAATTTGGTGTTTCCGATCGCAAGTCAGACATCAATGTAGATTCAGAGCAGTAATTTGATCGTTTTTTTAAGCCTGAAGATGATGAAATGTTGATAAATATTACCAATTCACGGACAAGCAAATTAGATCATTCCTCCGACTTTGACTACAACTACGAGCTTTTGGTAAATTCATCACCCATGGACACGTATTTTACGGAAATATTAGCATGTTTCGTTGCCAAAATGAGTTGATTTTTACTGTTTTACATTTATTAGAAGGACCAGGTTTAACTTCTTTACAAAGCAATATTGGGTTGAAAAACATTCTTTTCTTCATTTTGGAAACGGTTTGAATGGGAATTGAAGTAAAACGATTCAGCTTTGTTGAGAAATATGCAAAGACAAAGTATGTATCTCGAGTCATGAATGGTATTTTTCGGCAACAAAATTCCCTGCATTTGATGACAAAACAGAAAAACAAATTAGGGATCTCTCAGGGAGAACACATAAGTCATATTATTACTTTTGATTTTGTATAATTCACGCCGTAATATACATTTTCATTGTTTGTTTAATTTTCTACAACTTAATCCTGATATGAATGTATCACTAAATAAAGAAAAAAAACATCAACTTAAAGGAAATTTTGTTCTCGTCGTCTTTTATTCTTTGAGAAAATCTATTAGATGAATGTAAAATGCATTAATTTGGGTTTGATTAACAGTACCCCAATCATTAACAATTATCGGAGATAATCCTGTGCAAATAGGTACCCAGGGTGACTAATTATGTATGCGTTAATGGTCTTCGATAATCGGATGGTTTATACCTAAAGTGTCACTGATAAGCCTTATCTCTATACCTTAAAGGGTTAATATCCAAATTCCAAAAAACATCCTTACGCTATCTGTAGCTTATATGTTATAACCTTTAAATTTGACGTTTTTATAAAGTGAGAGCTACTGAAACTAAAAAACACACTTTCTTTGCTTACCATTCCCTTTGTTGCAATGATCTATGTTGTTCCTCTATAAATGATCATTATAAGGTTTGTTTACAATTAGCAAAAAGACTAGGTCAGCCAAGAAACGTTGGGAACCAATAAAACCCAAGAAGTTTGAATGTTCACGTTGTTAATATTTCATAAATGACAGTATTATTATGTGTTTCACGTGATTTTTCTAAACAGGTGATTGCCAATCATTGATCTGAGAGTTTATTGGTATTTTAGATATTACTCGAATGTAAACAATGAAGTTAAATTGGTGGGCACAACATTTATGAAAAAAGCACTTTGAAAATAGCCAATAACTAGTACAGATATTATATTATATTGTCATGATCCTGTGGTTTCCGCTATGTTTTAACATATTTTATCATATTCTATCATAATGTATAACTCATATTGCTAAGTTATGTAGTTTTTCTGAGCGCTAGTATGCTTTTAAGTGTAGAGATGCAAGATATGAAGACTGTCATATCCACATGTACTATGCGGTCGCATGTGTACAACAGCCTTTTTTAAATTATCCTTAGTGACTTCACAACAACATGACAACAGCACGTACTTAATGTATATTCTACCTTTTCGACTGTAATGAACGATATATACAATGGAGTTTTTTTTTATTCACTAAGTTAAGTACATCTTTTTGTGAGATATGTGTTATGCAAATCTGGTAAGAGTCCGGGTCTGGCTGCATAATTTCTAATCTTGGTTAAATTGACGTCGAGCCTAAATGACCCACGACATCTTCAGTGATAGATACTCCAGCTTCGTTCCCAAAACGAATTTCATTGTGTAGGTGAGTATGTTGTAGCTGTCTCGATTTACAAGGTGCGTGTTCAGTTTAATGTGTAGGTGGGTGAGTAGCTAAGTCGATACAACATTTGCACGGTTTGCCGAGGTCCAGGGTTCGAGTTCCAGTATACCTGAGTATTATTCTCACCTTGGTTTCATTTCCAAACGTGACTCAAATCACAATCTTTATGAAAGAATTTGAAGTTCTTATTTCTTATTTCAGATTGGATGTCTAAATGTACATATTTCGGCAATGTATCTATTGTTTAACTTTATATGCAATATTCTCTTGTGATGTGTATCATCAGGGAATGTCGGAATATTTACTTTCTATACAATGCAACATTTCATAAACTCACCTGTTTCTTTTTAATGTAGATTATTTTCTTGAGCTTTGATCATCTCACTGTAGCCTTTTCCCTTACGGATGGTCAATGATGTTTTTGGCATATCTATCATGATAAATGTTTTTGAAAAATTTTGTTTAAAAACAATTATTCATTGTTACATTATGATATGAATATGATTCAGTATCCCATCGGATTTTGCGTGTTATTTTAGTATCAAGGACAACACACTCCCTTTTCGTCAAAAACACATTTTTATTGACCAATTTTTTTATTTCAATATACTGGAGCATAAAAGATAAACATGAAATCATGTAATTTTCAGTAAAAACTAAATTCTAGATAGATCTGATTTTTCTGGCCTTCTAGATAAGGTACCGAATACTTACATAAAATTTATTAAATATGCTGACTTCTTCTCATTTATCACTTGTGGCTATATCTTATATATTCTTGAAAGTCATCAATACAAATAGTTCTGAGACTTCCGACAATAAACGTGGATTTAAAAGTTCTTTTTACTTTTATTGATGCACAGCATAGGCTTTAAAACCCTTGCAGACCGTTTACTCTCTTTCCAATCATGCAATAAAAATTGTCAAGTACAGTTGTTTTTAACACAATACACATTTTGGAAATGAATTAAATATAGATCTATTTGGCTTATAATGGGTAGAAGAACTCATTTTTTTATCTAACAAAATAAAGCACCTCTTATCAATATTTAATCAAGAATAATTTCATCCACCTGTCACTTAAACCTGGACTGGTAGTAAACTGCAGTGTCTTAAGCCTTCATACAAAGCAATGTGACTATAATAAAGAGTTTTACGTCATTCTAACCAAATCACATTTAAAGAAAATTTGACATTTTATAGATGATGCAATGGCATAGTCCATCTCCATCTTTTGAAGTGAAAGTTTTCTTATGACTTGCTGAAGTTCGGTAATCTTTCTGGCATTACTTTCCATAATATTTCATTGTGTTGTTATTTGTATTACACATGTTATGTGTCAGACCGGTAATCTCAAAAAGCGTACAGCGTGAACAATTTCATTGAAACATGCATTTAATCGTTATCTGGTACTAGACCGAGTATGTCTAAGAATAATATTGGTACTAGTGACCAGAATTAAATCCTTACAGAGGTAAAAGTAAAAGATATGTTATCATAGACATATTTATCTATTTTTATATAACGCTATAGTGTGTAATGAAAGGTAATATTAGAGTTTTTTCATATTCATATTTCTCATACGAGAAGTCCTTGCCATCAAGTATTCATGTAACTCAGACAACACCAAGCACAGTAAACCGATTAGCTAATTCATTCTTATAACGTAACTGATACAATAGTTCTGTGATTTTTAATTTTTACTTCAGGACATTATTTGTAAGATTAACATGTGTATTCGGTCTACAAAAATGTATGTGTTAATATATTTATGATTAAATACAATTTATATATTGACAGAGATGACAATGAGTTAATGAAGCTCAGAATAGAGATAAAACAACTTAAGAAAGAGAAACACGACTTGTTGGAGGAAAACATGCACTTTAGCCAAAGGTACGATTCGTTATATTGTTAAGCAACATGCCTAAAAAGCAAATCTTAACAAACGACTTGTTGATGAAACCCCGAATGATTTGTAAGGTGTGCCCTGTTCTGCTTTTTTCATGAAGGAAAATGAAACAGCCTTCTCCAACTCCATTAACACGTGTTGCTTTACACAGTAATGTTGCAGGACTGGTAGATTGAATTCAGCAAATGATAAAAGGTAATAAAAGGTAAAGGGTAATAATTCAAATACTGGAAGAAATACGATGTACATCAATCTATGCACTATATTGTCATGAACCAAATAATGATTGATAGCTCTGGGTTGTGTGTACCTTGACATAAGAATAATTGAATTAAGTAAGTGTTATGACATTTTAACAGTATTTATGAAATGTAAAGACGTTTTATTTCCGTTGCTATGAGCTAAATGTTTAACAGGGGTCAGATACAAATATTCTATGATGCGCCCAAACAACAAAATGTTGGAATAAACATCTACCCTTGTTACAATCACAAAATTGTGAAACGAAATAACCCACATTCGATGCGTCACTAATCGATTGCCTTCAATTAATGTGTGGACGATTGTAAAGGACTTTAAACGCCATTTCTTCGAAAAAGCAAGATATTTTAGGCCAAGGGAGCAAGAAAATGGCATATTTTCGGCCATGTAAACGATATAGTGTCTACCGTCGCTTACAACCTTGTAAAAACCTTTCAGGTATATGAATTGTAGTACAATCCTGTTTAAACAAATGGCTGGTAATGTCTGTTCCTTCTATAAATGGTGCTGGTATAATTGTCTTCTTTAAGATATCTAAGCAACAAACACTTTTGTCTGAACGTTGCCATTTTATCTTTAAAACTTATGAACAAAGATTTCCCTGATGATCTTAACTTAGCTTAATACTTCGCTTTCTGTGAATGAAAATATCACTCAACACCACAGCATGGTTTCTTCACCTATCGCTTATTGACTTTATTTCTACAGGTATTGAAAGTATGAAACTTCCGAACGTAAAAATATAACATGAAACATCTACATTTGCTAACCGAAAACTACTTTAGCTAAGAAAAGTAGTCTTAAATAATTTTTATCAGTATTTGAATATATACATATCGATTTTAGTTAAAGAATTATCGATTTTGAAATGTTGGCCTCTAGTTTGATAGACTCGGACTGAGTTAAAGATTATTAAGACATAACTGTTTTAAGGTATTGGCATTCCGAAACAAAAGTACTCTTGCAATTACAGTTTGAACGTCTGTGAGAGAAGTAATAAGACAATAGAGAGAGAACGAAAACGACTCAAGTCGGAGAATGACGCTTTATTCCAAAAATTGTAAGTATCTTTTGAGGATTTGTAAGTATTGCCTTCAAGGACGTTTGCGGTTGTTTTATCTGCGCAATTCATCTGCGCATCCAAGGGAGGTAATAATCGGTTACCGAAAAGGTACTTGCATAGTAGTCGGATTTACTTTTTTATTCGGATGAAATTTACTGTATGCAATATTTTTCAAAGATTTATCATATTATCCATAGAACTTTAAAAGGTTATTTACGTTTTTATATATTTCTCATGCGTATTAAGCCCCTAGCTTGTATTTTTCAAGTTTAAAGATATTTTAATCGTTCTTATCAATGTTTTGAAATACGGTTACCATGGAAACTGTCGTTTTACAGAAAAACTTACGCATCAATATATAATTTCTTTTGTATTTTGTATTTCAAGATTAAATTTTACTTCACATACTGAAAAATAAAAAAAAAATCTATGAAAGGAATTTTAAGGTTTCTTCATTTATTTGTAATATATATAATAATTAATTAATAATAACAAAACATTGAAAAACTGATTTGGATAACAAGAAATGTTCCGATTGTAACAATTTGAAAAAAATATTGAAAATTAAAGTATTGAATATATGAATTCATGTTGTTTGTGTAAATTAACCTTCCAGAAATTATTGTATTACCTTTGAAGATGGTATTGTCATTTTGACAGTTTTGCTTCAAACGGTTACCATGGAAACTGTCATTTTACGAAAAAACTAACTCGTCGACCTGCATTTTTCTTTTCATTTTTAAATACACAATAGAATTTTAAATAACATATTAAAGATCTAGAAAATTCTATGAAAGGATTATTTTCTTATAAAACTGTAGATCATGTACTTAATTTGAAAATTACTGTTTATACAGCGCATACAACTGATACTGCAACGATTGGTTGATAAAAAGGGAGCCAATTTTCACTTGAATGTTTTCTTCTTATTTTCGTTCGGAAAGAGCGGCACCACCAAAGGGAAGCCTAGATAAATGCAAAGTTTATTGGCCATGCGTCTTTTCCAATTAATGTCGACGAACGTCATCAATAAAGATCACGTGAGACTACTTTAGAATGCTTTATTTGGTCATGTTTAGATCATTTACTTTTAAACTTAAAACCTTGTTTATTTTTTTATATGGGCTTCAGAGATCTGTCCCCTAAAGGATCGCGCGATAGATCTCCTCATAGATATAATCACAGCACTAGAAGTACTGGTGTGATGTTGTGGAAGAGAAGTTTCAGTAGCATTTTATGAGTTCTTGCAGTGGCATTTTAAAGTTGTGTGAAGGGGTGTAAAACAAATGTCAGTATGAAGAAATTTCATGAATGTTAAGATGTATGTAGCGTTTAGTTAGTCAGCAAAGGAGTTATAAACAACATTGCAAAAATTATAAACCATTGTTTTTACCTAGCAAGAGAAACATCACATGGTCAAGGCCTAAGCAAGCCGAATAAAGGGGTCACTGACTGTGTTAAATTAATTAAGTTAAATTAATTACAATATATATCTAATAGTGTTTTTGGTCTTCGAGCCGCTGTGTGTTTTTGTTAATAAAAGGTTTGTCATTCTCAAATTGGTGTTTCCCATATTAACATAGTATAATAATATATCATAAGAAAGCTTGACAAGTCTATGTTGCGGTAATTTAAGAATATGTAGCCAGTATCTAACTACTCTTTTCAAAGCCATAATTTGGATGCGATACAGCCTGTTTCTCTCAAAACGGATAGGTTACATGCCTAAGGTTGAACCTGTACAAAGCAGTTCATATGGTTGAGACCCTAAAGTTCTGACCAATATGCAACATTATTGGACGTATCTTTAAGCTAATGCCTTGAAATGTAGTTATTGGAATGAATGGAAGACTTTATTAAAATATTTGAGGATATACAACAATACCCTCTAAGTTTTGACTGCAGAACTTTCATCCATTTATATAACGACAACCTATTAATTGATATAATTGACTCCGACATATACATGTATAAGAAATTCGAAACAACATCATGTTTCTTCTCATTGTATGACCAGCATTCCTTTAAAGAAAGTCCATCTCTTTTTTTAAAGACTACTACTTATACTCTTTATTTATAGTCATTGTACATTGGTTGGAAATCCTATTTTGCCAATCAACAATAGTATTTTCAATAAGCCCTGTCATATGTGGGCATTTACATTGGCACAGACGTATAGTCTAGAAACAATTAAATTCCCCTAACGTCGTTTAAGTAGAGTAAACAACAGATATATAAACACAGCCACTTTAAAAACCTAGTAATAAACGATTTATCACACGAGCAATACCATACTTTATATCTGGAACAATGCACTTTACTAGATGACCGTTTTATTGAGATATAGACATGATTGGGCTGCCATTGGTCGTCCACAATAAATGGGATTGTTTGGCTTTGGCTATAAAGGACATAAAATAAGGGAAGTCATTTCAATGATGTACATATATGACGTAAATCAACCACATCCATGAAATCAATTAATGTCGAAACCTTCTAGAAAAAAGGTAAGGTAAGAACATAGTTTATTATGGATACCTTCAATATTCCACGTTAAATATTGTATCTGGCATCAGTTGCTTGTGTACAGCCTCGATAGGCTTTCTGGGACGTGTAACCGTTTATCGACTTGTCACTTTGCGCTTTCCTAATTTCACTTTGTATGTCGCTATTGATCGATTGCCGTTTCAACTGTTGCTGATTTTCATCGTCGAAGGTACGCGAACCTTAAAATGTTACAGGCATCAGGTTTTAAACAAAATTCCTATTCCGAAATAATTCGAGCAAATAAGCACGGGGAATTGCGTGTAAAACGTTAATTAATTTTTTTCTTTTCTTCCATCGTGCTACAACAAAACTAGATAGTTTACATGTTTACACCTGATATAGCTCATCATATGTCATCACTTCATGTGACCGCACGTTACTAAACAATTTCAACTTTTTATCGGCCCTGTCTGCCAAAGATTTATGTTAATATGAGGTCACGTAAGGTGCCAAGTGACATTGGCCTATCTTTTCATGTTGATGTTGTAAGGGATGCCAAATGTGTTTCTCTTGCCATATATAGTTACAAAGCCTTTTAGCCGACTGAATACTTTCATAGCTAGTTGTGATAAGTGTAAAGGGAACTTGAGGATCTACAATTCGAGCAGTTGAATTGTGTAAAAATGACAACAACAACAACAGAATATTGAAATAAGAAATATTTGCAAATTTTGCCAGTTATTGAGACATTCATATTCATTCTTTTTTTGGTTAAAGTGTGTACTGCTAAATCTTAAAGCGTAACGTAGATCTAAAGAACGTTTGCAATTGATTGAAAGGAAATAATTCAGGTAAAGATAGAGGTATTGTCTGAAAAGAATGATCAGCTTGAAGAAATGTATGTTACTTTCTTAACAAATTCTTATATTTATACATTTCCTGGTTGATAGGTCTGTCGAAGTAAAACAATAAGCCTTTTTGAATAGACAGTGGCATGTCATTTAGGACCGATCCTTTGATTAAATGGTCAATCAGGAGTTACTTTACTAAGACAACTGCGGTGTTTTCTTTTTTTAATATCAAGTTAGCTGGTTTTAGAATAAAGTTATTTATTTTACATGGATTGTGAAGTAAGTTCTTTAATCTTATTTAAGTAACTCTGAATTCCGCTTGCTGGATACTCAACAAGTATTATGTCAGCTATGTGTCTACTTTCTTCGATTTCAAAGTCAATCGAAATAGAAAGGGTAAATTTGATGTTTTGTAACTGGAAATTGGGTGTACCGATGAACATGTGCTATAACGCTATTATGGTGAACTTGGGTGGTACCCTCTTTAAATTGGTAGGTATATCAGTATTATCAAATATAGGTACAAATACTTTCTTCGAAGTTTGTTTTGATTACCGAAACCTACAATGTCTAGTTGGCTGTGCACATAACCCTAATAAGTGGGTTAGATGTAACAAAATTCTTCTTAGTGTATACATGTCAAGGAATGTATTGCACATTCGTGCTTAGACACATATCAAGCATTTTCCATATAATAAAGCAACGTATAATTAAATCTTTGTTTTTAACAATGGCGCAATTTCATTGGTAACCGTTCAGTTCTAGATATGTTTAACTGTTAAAGTCATTTTTTTAATACGAATCTTGTTGCTGAATTCGTAAGTATATATTTGTTACATATTGAGACACATTCAGACTTATTCTTTTTAAGCTGCATTAAAACTGCATGTATATCAAACCTATTAAAGACAGTTATGTCCTTCTTTATAATGAAACCATTTCTTTTTGCATTACTCATTTCTTTTTAGCATCGACATTGCGTCGTATGAGAGTACCATGGAACAATACAATCAGGAATTAGACAATAGGAACTGGTATTTAAGTAGAGCAGAGGAGAAGATAAGAGATCTTCAAAAAAGGTATTTCGTGGTTATATCCATAAAGTACAGCTATTAACAAATATCTCATTGCGTTGTTCTCTTATGACAATGGTAATTAGTTTGTTTTATGGCACGATATTTCAGCCTGTCGTTGACTTCAGTATTTTTTATCAAAAAGAGTGTGGTACACTACAGGAAAAGAATAGTGAACTGCAAAAGAGGTATATGAATTTCATGTTTGTATTCAGAAAGTTGCGTACAGTCTGCAAGTTGATTAGTATTGAAAGTTACTTGTAAGTGAAGGCTAGAAGCAAAATGTTATAAAATTGTAGAAGTATGGTGACGTACCTGCAAAGTGTTTTGTCACATGTATCCTTACTTATCATTATGCTCTGATTAATCATGTTTGTAACTGGGCATACACATACCGGTGGATGATCACGATACCATGACAGGTTTGATCAAGAAATGTTGATAGATGTAGTACAGAAAAAGAAAAGAAAGTGAAACAGTACCGCCACGAACAGAAACTGACACACATGAATTAAAGTAAGCAGAAGAGGCAAGCAAAACACTTTATAATCAGTTTGGCATTATTTGGATCAACTGCACTGAACAGAAAAAAATGAATTCAAACAATGTACTTAGATATTCTGTGATTCAATTAATGTGGTGCACACATTTCCATTAGTGAGTTTAACATCATTTAACAATAAGTACAATACATATGTAGCGTTTTATATTGGAAATTTTACTTTAGAATGCATCGTTAAGCTGTATCTGGAAGTTAAAGTATATTGATATTCTTTTATAATCAGTGAAAAGTGTCTCATAAGCCAAAACTGGTTGGCCCTTTCAAAAAGGGTGACACTATAATAAAATAACCTTTACGTTACTTATATCCATTTGTTATTTTAATCTTGTAACTGGAGTAAAAGCCACACGTGGATAACCAAATTGCCATGAATGTTTCATTTCGGTATTTCAAGTTTTCAAGACTTTACTGTTACACTTGAATGAATACGGAATGAGTGATGTATCAAGATGCTTGCCTTATTTTGTTTCAGTAACAAGGAAATCGAAATGAAACTGGTGGAAAGCCAGCAAGAATTAGAAAAGACAAAGTCCGAATTGTACAAAGCAAAGGAGGAACTCAACATCCTACAAAATGAGTTAGTTATCCTTTTTTAATTCTCTTAGAATATATCAAAACAAACTTACAGTTGAAATCTTCTACTAGGTTAAATCAACTAAGACAGTATGTGAAGTGTGCCGTTGAAGATGTTGTTTTTGTCTTAACTCCAATACTACTTTAGATACAAAGCCGACTTAAAACTTTTGAAAACGTTGTTAATTCCAAAATTGATTTCTGAGTAAAGCAACCATTAACTCTTCATGTAATACACCTAACAAAATACGAACGTAACCAAATACATTCTTGCACGCCTGTGAACAGTTGGTTATAATGTCGTCAAACAAGCTTCACCGACTGTTCGACTTAAGAAAGTTGGTCAATCGTTTAAATCGACATTCCTAGTACAAATGATACCTCAACTTTGATTGTTGCTGTTCTAAAATGATTTTTGAAAAATGAAATATCTTGCAATTGTTTTAAACGGAATTCTTCACTGTTACATAGTCAATCATGCTTTCTCAGGACATATTAAATCACCAATAAAGGATTTCTGTAATTCAGTAAATTTGAAAATTTTGGTCGGTACATGTACCTTAAGTATTAAAGTTTCTGGACGTCATAGGGTTTTGTTTTGGAACTTACGGAAATAAAGGAATACACATTTATTTGATATTTCAGCAGAGAAACGAATACTATATAAGATGAATTTGGGCATTTTTCATTTGATTCAAATCCGATGGCAAGACGACAGAATCTAAAAAATAGCGCGCATATATATATCAAGCTATAAATAACCGGTCAATTGATACTCAGAATACAGACTGAAAACAAGCATACATTCCTTTGCACCGAAGTGTTTACATTTAACTAGCCAGAATAATATGCGGATGGCATTGTAAAACTTACATAGAAAAAACAGCAGGGTATCCGGGGTTCACAATTAACAAAAAGAACAATAATCGTCTGGTTTCTTACAGATTTAGGATTGAGACGCTTTTAATGGCGTGTCTCGGGACATTATTGTGTAAAAGATATCATCCAAATCAAAAGGGAAACTTTCCATTTAATAAGTCGCTTAGCAAAGCCGTCGTGTGTAGACACGTTCATGCTACTTTGCAGATGATTCCATTTCACCCAATTACCGTCCGACTATCCCATAAGACGTAACTAATTACCATATATGCACAATTCCGTCAATATCTTCTATTCTAAAGCAATTTCTGGGACTTTCTTTTTAGAATATTTGTTTGAAGTATATCTGAATATCATATGCAAATTCCACTTTTTACATATTATATTGTTATCGTATGACGTCCGAGAACTTAAAAAACAGTACGCGAGATATAGGATTAAAACTGCAAAAAGGGTATTCTATGAGTTTTTAAATTCAAAATTTGTTTTAAAACATAGAATATTCATATCAATCTACCACCAAAGATGTCAGTTATCCAATCACAGTACACTTATTGTTCTAGGGCTGATGGAAAACATGAAAACGTTCGGAAAATTGACCAACAAGTTACACTATTAAAACAGGAAAAAGAAGTCCTCGAAATTAGGTACGTGAATAATTCAATAAGTGTTTGCAAAACATGCAGCTAAAATAGATGGGACACATATCCTCTTGGTAACATTTTTAGATCCGTTTGTAAGTTTTTAATTCAGTACCGAATACGCCCAAAATAATTGTGTATTGCTTTTGTTGTTACTTTATGTATAGTGCAATCTACTGCAACAGTTAAACAATATTAACCAACTAAAGCGATAAGAATAAAGGACATAAACAAACTTTAAGAAGAGTTTGTCATTGTTTGATTTACAAAAATGCGTTTTAATTCAATACATTTAAATCAATTTGAAGACTATCTAAATAACATTTGCTTTAACCATAAACATAACATTAATCGATATTCAGAGACATTAATTATTTCTTTTGATTATTCGCCACTAGCTTAAATACGAATCCATATGATGCTTCACAATCAATCCAATGAATGTTACGTTACCATTTATTCAGGCTGAAGAACGCATGTGAAGAAACAAAGCAAGTAAAAGAATCATTGGCGCGTATGCAGAAGGAGACAAGAACAGAAAACAAAAGGTTCGTCTATCCTTTCATCTGTTATATATGCAAATATGCAGCATGTCGAGAACTATTCATAATGGAACAAAAGTTGGTATGCCGTTGTTACCTACATTTAAATCATCTTTTTTCTAGCATCAAAGCATATGCAAATTGATTGGAACATGAATTAGCAGTTTGAAAGATGAGCTTCGGTCAGTAAAAGTGAAGAAAAGCAGATTTGGTTGTTCGACATTTATGTGTCCTTTTAAGAAATAAGGAATATGAAACGAAAGTGAGAGAGAACCAGTCTGAAATAAAAAGGACACAAACGGATTTAAGCAAAGGGTAGGAGGAAGACAGCCGACTTCAAAAAAGAGTTTGTTATTATTTAATTTAAGTCTAATTTGCCTAGCTCAAATAAACGTCAGGGTCTCTTTTGTTAGTGTTTCTATATTGCTTTGAAACGAATGGACCATTCCAAATTGTGTTTGTCTTTTTCAAAAATATGGCAAAAAAGAAAATATCAGAGAAACGGTATGAAATAAAAATGGCACAAATTGATTCAAGAAAAGTAAGGGAGGAAATCCGTCAATTTCAAAAGGAGTGTGTCATTGTTTGTTATATGAAAATGAGTTTCATTTCAACAAATCGAAAGCGAGTCTAAAACTGTATTAAAACATGCTGTAGTTTAACCATACACATAATATTATTTGATATTCAGAAACAAGAGTTTTTTTTATCTTTTAATCATTAGCCGCTAAAATAAGAATCTGTATGATGCTTGACTATCGGTTCAATTAATGTTACCATTTATTCAGGTTGAATAACGCACTTGAAGAAACAAAGCAAGTAAAAGAGTCATTGGCGCGTGTGCAAAATGAGACAAGAACAGAAAACGAAAGGTTTGTTTTATCATTATATCTGTTATATATGCAAACATGCAGCATGTCTAGAATCATTTATAATGGAATAATATTTGGTAATATCAAACTGTTGGATTTAAGGCGGTATATCAATATCAAGAGTTTTGCCTGGAATTGTAGCATTCAATAATACAATGTGCAGTTAAGGAACCAGCGTTTCTTCATTCAAGGAGAAATCATAACAGAAGTGTAAATACATGTAGATCCTAGAGTTAGCCCAAATGACACATGTAAAGAGGAAATTAACAGGTCTTACTTTAAATATGTAAATTCTTATACAATTGGTAAGTAGTCAATCATATTGAACAAACCTTTCTAAATCACATATTCATGCAGTTTGGATAGGGGTTCTTTCAAAAGGCATGAGAATGACACTGAAACCGGATATGTAAGAAATACTGATGATATAGGTGACTTTTACAGTGGGTCAAATTTACCTGGCGTTGACCTTTATGCAAGAATAAATCAGATTGGGATGACGCGGTATAAGTCAATATCACCAAGATATCGTGCATCGTACTTATCGTGTGTGTATGAGTGCAAATACTTGACGGACCGTTCCAAATATCTATATCAAAACCTAACGTAGTGTGAAATTATGATAATAGAGATCATCAACGTCAGGAGAGTTTGTTAATACTACAACTGGTAGTATTTGGTTACTGGTAATGGTCTTGTTTTCACACCAGGGTCCTCGTTTTGTTAAGCAGCATCTTTCATGAACGATTTAATGTATTTTCAGTAATTATAATCTTAGACAAGAGGCTGATCGATACAAACAAGAAAATAACATCGTTAAAGAAGAATTACGAAAGACAGTAGAGACGATGACTTCAGTTCAAGAAAGGTCTGTCATTACGTGACGCATTTAACAAACATATGAAAGTATGCACCTCCTTTACCAGTTAGATCATTATCTATATCCATAAGCAGATACATAGACAATTTAACGCAGGCCAAACGACAAAAGGAATAGCCTTATGCATAAATGAAAAATATATGCATTGTTATATGTACAGGTAATTAAAAAAATAGATATATATCGCAACTAGATGGTTATCAGCACCGACCGGCCGTGATTGTATTTTAAAGGATATATTCGTTCAGTGCATAACAATGCAATAAGACAACCCTTATATGTTATTAATAGTGCAAAACACGGATCGAAAGTCGAGAGTTTTATCTTTTAGATATGCATGATTACCCAGGTGACCTTTTTCATTTCTGATGTTTTATCAAAGATGAATAAACCCATTTGATTTTAATGATAAAGAAAAAAAGATATTGCGTAATCGACAATTATTTTCATAATTTCGTTACTAACCAAGCAACTATGAATTGCTTGTATTAGACATGCGTTCAATACCTATGCGAAATTATTGTATAAGATCGTAACATTCGCACCTGAAAAGGTGTCTTTAAGAACTGCAATGGATTTAATGCTAAAGTGTCAAGGGTGAATAGTAAATTTATTTTTGATGAGGAAAAACTAAGGCATTGAAATAGCCATTTGAACATCGCTTTACTGACATCGTCTGAGTCTTTTTCAGGATTGACCATCTAGAACGGGAACTCAAAGACGAACAGCGTCAATTGGCAAATGCGAAATTAGAGCTTCAGCAGAGCCTAGGAAATAATGATGATTTAAAAAACAAGTAAGTTCTCATTTAAAAACGGCTCAAGTTTGCTTTTCGTGAAATTACTATTGATCAGATACTGGAACTTGATATAAAGTATCACATATTCTCTACACTGCCAAATTGGGTTCATCTAACGTAATGTTTTGATATGGCAATGTATAGGAAGATGGACAGACTTTCAGTATTACGATTCAAACATGATAGTATTTAATATACAGAAAATATAATCCTTTCTTTTAATTATAAGCCACTATAATACATGAAAACCCTTATGAAGGGTGACTATTGATTCAATTTATGTTACATTTATTCCGTCAGACGAACGCATGGAAAGAAATACGCGAATTAAATTAGAACTTTGTCGCGTGTCCTGAATGGGACAAGAACAGAATACGAGAGATTTGCTTTTAACAGAATCATTCATAATGGAATAAAAATGTGGTTAAATGCTCACTTTAGGTTTCTGACTGGATATCATTGTCATGAGTTAATCAGAATTTTACCTGGAACTGAGGCCTTAATAATACAAATTGCTTCTAAGGAATCGACACTTCTTCATGTAAGAAGAAACTATGTCAGAAGTGTATAGATCTTAAAAATAGCTTAAACAATCACTTGTGTGTGACTTTGATTTTACCAATCTCGAATAGTCATCTTCTTAGAAAACCATATGTCAATCCTTTTGAAATTAAGTTACAAAACTAGATCGTTTGTAAGGTTGGTCGATTTTGCTGGTTTGTAACAATAGTCCTGGGTTCGATCAATACGAGCGTAACTGTTTCGTGTTGGGTTTTTTTTGCAAGACACATCATAGCACAAGCATTGTCCTGGACATATGGTGTTAAAAACTTAACAGATATTATGTATGTCGGTTTCCTTGTTTTGGGTTTATTTAGCCACATACTGAAATGACAGTTTACTTTATTTTCAGTATGCTAAAGCTTAGGCAAGTTGCTGAACGATACAAACAAGAAAGAGACCGTGTAAAAGAAGAATTAGAAAAAGCGAAAGAAGAAACAACTTCCTTTCTAAAATGGTCAGTCGGTATTTTCAGTGAACTCATTTATGAAAGAATGAGATTGATATCTGCTTTAAACGTTAGAACTTCTAACTTCTAGATACTTCTATTCAAATGTAGATATTTCAGATGATGCAACGCTTGAAGATCGATAGATATGATAATCCAGTGCAAACATAAGACTGGGTGTATGTTCATGTATATGAATATCACAATCAAATGATTATTGGCAGCTTTTTACGGTTATATGGAGATAAGCAAGTAGATATATGAATCTATCTCTTTCTGCAACAAAAGATTTTCCTGTTTACTTTTTCATTTTTTTGAAAGTTTAAAATATCTTAAAAATCAAAGACACATGTCTTTAATTTTCCTACCACTTTGCGTGTAATGTTGGTTCCGTAGTTGAATCGTTTATACCTCATTCTGTACACATCGTACCAGAGAAAAAAAAACAATTAATTGTTCTGTACCAATTGGATGAAGTTGTGTTTAGGGATATATTCGCTCGGCTCATTGCAAACGTTTAAGACTGTCCTAAACATCATCTGAAATACGAGACAGACATAAAGAAAACGGTTTTTAACGTTTATAAGAAGTAAAGTAGCGCTAGAAAAACTGCCAAACCGGGTGAATGAGTTTTGAATATTCAAACATCGCGAAACACCAAACAATATGGCACTGTCGAGCCTGCACTTTTTAGTATCGATGTTTCAAAGTGCTATTTTCACAAATTGTTTACCCCACAAGTTGACTTCGTTGTTTATATTACAGTGGTGTTTGAAACAGCGAATAGCGCTCGGATAAGCGAGTGGTTTTCACCTGGTTAAGAAAGTCACGTGATTCACATACAAATACTGACAATTATCCTACATCAACAACGTGAATATTCAAAATGGAAAATTTCTCAGAATTCTTTTGTTCCTGACGTTTCTCGTCTGAATTTCTTTTAATTGTTAGTCACTAAATTACATACAAATTCATGATTGCTGAATATCAGTTCAATTAATTTTACCTTGTATTCAGCCTGAATGACGCACGTAAAGAAACAAAGCAAGTCAAGAAGTTATTGTCCCATGTCCAGAATTTTTGGTAATGGAATAATAGTTATCAATAGTATACTTAATGGTTTAACGCCGTAAATCATTTTCAAGAGTTATTTAGGGAATTCGAGAGTCTTACAATTCAATTTGCCTTTACGAAATCAGTGTCTCTTCATTCAAGAAGAAATCTCGTCAATGTGTAGAAAAGTGTAAATTCACGTAGATCCCCAAGTAAGCCCAAAAATACAAGTACATAAAGAAAATCGAATGAAAGAAAATTGAATTACCGAGTCTGTTTGTTAATTATGTCGAATAAACCTTTCTAAATCTACACCTGCCGTTTTCCATAAGAACTAATACCCGATATAGAATGTAAGAAATGATGATGTTATCTTTGATTTGTTACTCGTAGTCTTGTACTATTGGTTTTGTTTTGGTTTTCTTTTGCAATGCACATCAGAGACCTAAGTTTATTCTAAAGAGCACCTTTCATAGATGTTTTACTTTATTTTCAGTAACTCAAAATTCCGGCAAGAGGTTGATCAATACAAACAAGAAAGGGACAGAGTTACTAAAGAATTACGAACGACAGAAGAGACGTTAAGTTCAGCTCAAGAAAGGTTTTGTCATTACTTGACTCATTTAAAAAACGTGTGAATAGTCCTGTTTTTCACCGACCGGCTGTCTTTGTATCTAAAGGAATCTCTTCGTTCGGTTCATTGCAGTACAGTTAGACACCACTTTTTTGTTATCAATAGTACACAAGAGTGGTCGAAAGTCAATAGTTTTATCTTTTAGATATGCCTGATAAATCGGATGACATTCTGATATTTTATCAATGGTAATTTTAACCATTTGATTTTAAATGATAAAGAAAAAAACATATTGAATAATTATTTGCATAATTATTTGCAAAATTGTGTGACTGACCAATACCGATGTGAATCTATTGTGTACGATCGTTACATTTGCATCTGAAAAGGTGTCTTTAAGTGGTGCAATGGATGAAATGCAAAAATGTTTGAGATCCGAGGTTTGAACCGTGTCATGATGTGCACGTACGCCATGAAGAGTCAATTAATTATTAACGAGGAAATACTAAGGCAATGAAATAGCCATTTGAACATCGATTTACTGATTTATTCATTGTTATTTTCAGGATTGAACGTCTAGAACGAAATGTTGAAGATGAACAGTGTCAATCGGCAAATGCGAAATCAGAGCTTCAGCATACCATAGGAATAAATGAGGATTTGCAAACCAAGTAAGTTCTCATTTAAAAAAGGCTCAAGGTTGCTTTCCGTGAAATTATTTTATTGATCAGATATTAGAAATTGGTATAAAGTATCAGAAACTCTTAACATTGCTAAAATAGGTGCATTTAACATAATGTTTGAACTTTGACATGACAATGTGTGGGAACATGGTCAGACTTTGAGTTTCACGATTTAAACACGATAGTATTTAATATTCATTGGGAAAAATCATTTCTTTAAGTTTAAAGCAACTATATTACATAAGATTCCTTATGATGGTTAACTATCGATCGAATTTATGTTACCATTTATTCAGACTGACGAACGCACAGAAAAAAATAAGCCAATTGAAAGACACTTTGTCGCGTTTCCAGAAGGATACAAGATTAGAAGACGAGAGGTTTGTGGTGTAATCATTCACAATACAATTGAGGTGTGGTAGAATTATCTATTTGGGTTCTTGGCTGTATATCAATACAATGAGTAAAATCAGAGTTTTGCCTGAATTTAGGGCCTGAAGAATACGAATTGCTTCTAAGCAATCGCCATTTCTTTATGTAAGGAGACATTATGTCACAATTTCATAGATGTTTATCTTAAAAATACCTCAAACAAACACTTCTATTTGACTTGAATTTACCAGTCTTGAATAGTGATCTGCTGATGGAATCACTTGTCAATCCTTTTGAACTAAACTTTCTATTTTACAAATCCATATCGTAACCGATTTGTAACACGTGTCCTGAGTACGATCAATACGAGCGTTACTGGTCTCGTGTTGGTTTCGTTTGGCAGTACACATCATAGCAC
The DNA here is from genome assembly GCA_947846245.1 of Cerastoderma edule. Taxonomy (NCBI): domain Eukaryota; kingdom Metazoa; phylum Mollusca; class Bivalvia; order Cardiida; family Cardiidae; genus Cerastoderma; species Cerastoderma edule. The sequence goes on along the minus strand of OX401408.1, from coordinate 27,263,466 downwards.
AAGCATTGTCCTTGATATATGGTGTTAAAAACAAAACAGATATGATATATGTCAGTTTTTTTGTTTTGGATATTTTTAAGCTGCATGTTGAAAAGACAGCTTATTTTGTTTTCAGCATACTAAAGCTTAGGCAAGAGGCTGAACGATACAAACAAGAAAGAGACATTGTAAAAGAAGAGTTACAAAAAGCAAATGAGAAGACAAATTCCTCTCGAGAAAGGTTAGTCGGAATTCTAATTGACATTACTTAATGCATTATTTAAACTTGTGAATGATATCTTCTTAACAAGTTGGTTCATTAGCTATAATAAAACGTAGATCTTTTAGATGTTATAATGCGTGTTACATTACAAAATGAATAGCCTAATGCAAATAAGAGGTTTGCATGTTAAAATGAATTGTATAAATACCCCAACTAAATTGATTATCGGCATTGTTTTTACCGATCGCCTATGATTGTTATTATGGGTACTATTGCTAGGTTCGTTGCATTTCAAACGTTTTATACTTACGTACAATATTAGTTTTAATGGTTGAAAAATGACTCGCATGTGATTGTTTCAATATGTCAATATGTATACAATGGATGAATTTCATTGGCTTACCTAATTGTGACTATATTAAGATAAACTCGCTGCTAGAAGAAGGTACTTACGCATTGTAATATATGTAATCTTAACCAAATAGAGTCTGAATATCATCTTTTACTGTGTTGTCCAGCTTATTCAAGTATAAGGATTAAGTACTTTGGAAATATACCATGGCCTAACATGCAAATCTTTATAAACATAATGTCGTCTAAAAACAGAAAAGCTATTTTTTAACTTTCTCATTATTTAAAGGCAGCGTTTAAATTACGCAATACAATGAGTTGATAGAATGCTCTTCTTTTCGAGTTAATGAATATGTATGATTGTATGTTTATATGTGAATTGATTGAATATTCTTGTATATAGATTGTAACTGTATATTTATTTCGTAGCATAGTCAACTGAAATGTTATGGCCAAAGGCATGTTTGTGCTGAATTTGCCAAATGAAATAATTGAAATTGAAATTGGTAAAAGGAGGATTGCTTACGTTGGGGAATACAACTATTAACTTCACAATGAGTGTCATATATGTAGTAAAAGACAGACATAAAGACAACGGATTGTAACGTTTTTAAAGACCAATCAATGCATAATAAAATAAATAACCATTTTTTTTCACGTTTTAAGGTTTGATAGAATTGACAATGCTGATTTAAGCTGTTTTAAGATTTAAATGATGTAGAAAGAAAATGATATTGCCTTGTCACATAAACGTAGTATTTACATAGTTTCGTAAATTGCAAAGCTAGTATAAAATGCATGTGTTCGACATACATTTATTACCAACGTGACGTGATTGTAATTGACCGTTATGTTTGCATCTGAAATTTTTTCATCAACATATATGACACGCTTCAATGTTTGAGAAATGATATCGGAAACATAATTCGATGCTTACGTACATGTATAGGATAAGAATTCCAGTGATTAAAAGGCAATACAAAAACCAATTATAAATGGATACAGTACATTATACTGTGTCTCTTTCAGGATTGCACAACTAGAACAAAAACTCGAAGAACAACATCGTCAACTGGCTAATGTGGAATCGGAGCTTCGCCAGACACAGGAAAAGAATGAGGATTTGCAAAACAGGTACGTTCTCGTTAAGAAATGGAAAACTATTATTTAGTATCAAATACTCTTTACATTGTTGCATTTAAAGTTTTTTTCTTATTTGACATGCTTCGAATCTTTTGAAGATGGTCGGACGAATTTCGATTCGATCATGACCAACCATTTGTAACACATGTATACTAATGACCATGACACTGTTTGACAAACATCAATGAAAAGATCAAAAAGATGTTTCTCTGTATGCATATCTGTTTAACGACTGATACCAAGTCAATATCAACTCCATACAATATAGTCGCTAATCTGTTTTTCGGTTTTTAAATTGAATGTCATTTGATGTATTTCATCATTAAACTTCCTATAACACATTCCCATAGATTTAGCCAAGACACAGCAGCTCAGTTGACACATGCAAATCCAAGCATTGCCGAACTAAGTGATGTTAACAGACCTACAAAATTAGCTAAACGATTCTTCGAACTGTATGACAATGAGTGGACTGATGCGTTCACAGCAATTGAAGACGATCCTAGAAACGTGGCCTCGGAGGAGGACATCGCTAAGAAGCTTAAAGATATTTTACGGGTACGTAGACAAAGTTCATGCGCAGTCATTGAGTACACAGTAGATTCTCAGACCAATCTGATCGTTGAAAGCTTGCTCCAAATACATCTTAATTGAAACCAATTTTGCAACAACCATCTTAAGAAAACCCGAATAGCTAGTTTCTAGGTCATCAATTATTAAGCAATATTTTCTTGAGAAGTGGAACATTGCAAAGTAATTTCGCCTTTGCATTGGATTGATGTATAAGTCTTTTTTAATGACGAACTGTCTCGGAAGTTTAAATAAAACCATTTGATTAACCTCTAATCGTTTCAACTTTTCTTTTGGTTTTTAAAATAAAACCGTAAGCATCCACATGTGTCTCTATATATTTATAGTTAATAAAAAACATGTATAAAGATAATCCCATAAGATTTAATTTCCTCACTCCATCACAATTTAAAGAGAAATAGTATTAGCGTCCATCTAGGCGAAAAAAGATCTCATCATTAATGTGGCAAACATGCTCTAACAAGGTTTATATTGATATTGTACATGTATGCTACCCTGGTTTGTTTGGGCAAAACCATTTAATCTGAAACAATGCATTTATATTATCTAAAAGCCCGGTCACAAAGCTTTAGGTGGTTTAATTGAAAAACACAATGAATCCATTATTGACCAGATATTACAACAATAATCTCTTTGACAAGATTGTCAAACGTAGATAAGCTGTCACTCACCGTGCGGCCGGGCACTGAACGGAAGAATTTAAGTTAATCCTTCGCACTATATATCTATACACCTCCTATACATCTAACATTTAACATGATTGTATGGTCATATGATGTTCCCTTTCAGAATTGCTTTGAAGAATGTGTTGACATAAGCAACCAACAACTAGCCAACATAGAGGCCACACTGCTTAACCCAGGTTCTGGCAAACACACGGTTCGATTTCCTTATTAACATCGTGTGGTAAAGTTGTCGTATGCTTTTATGATTTATAACTCCTGCTACACATGATTTTGGTTAATAGTACAATTCATATATTTATCTTGGTTGTATTCATATGTTGATGTCCGATCACTCTCCCGTAAGGATTTCTGCATAAAAAAAAGGTATCGAGAAATTCTTCAGAGTTAATTTTAGATAAAATCAATACTTTGGCTTTCATTTTGAAGCAACCTATAAAGACAATGTACTTAAGAAAACTACATTTAGTGCATATAGATTGATTGTTAATCTTTACTACTAATACATTACAAAAGTATACAAATTATGACATATTGGTAAATCAGTGGTGAACATGTCTTGTAACTGAATCAAATCGTATTTCAGTCTGCGTCTAGACAACTGACCCCAAAACAGGCGATGACAATAACAGATCTAAGGAGGGAAACTTCCATTCTTTCAACTGAGCATATCAAACAGGTATCGTTACATAAATATTCAATATCCTTAAACATTTACAATCAATGTCTATTTAGTTAAGCGATAGAGTATTATCTAAGATACATGATAATATTTGACCCTCATTTTCCTTCTGTTTTTAGAAAATGTGTAGACGATTTCATGACAGTACCAAGTTAAAAGACCTGAAGCTTTTCATTGAGAAATGTTCCGAACTCTGTTGGCTCATGGCTGTACAGTCTCCACCAGTCGTTATTGAAGACCGCCATCGACCCGGGGATCGTTTTAACGGTGACGTGTTTAAAGCTTACACAAAGTCTGGGAAGGTGATAGAGTATGTGGTGTGGCCTCCTGTATATCTGCATAAAGGCGGACCTTTGTTGTGTAAGGGCATAGCCCAGGGTAAAGAGTAAAACATTAATATTTACCTACTGAATAGGAAACAGGAATAAGCATCAAACATGATGTAAACATGTGTTTCTGTATCCAAACATATCTGAAAAACTAATTTGTAAAGCATAAAAGCATAAAATACTTATTCAACAAATATCAGAAATAGATATTTACTAAAGGACGTTTTAAAGAAGATACATTTTCTGCGGCGAATTTGAGGTTTGAATGAAACCTTTTATACAGTAAGGAAATAAACAAAGCATCCCTATTGATAAGGGTAGGTATAGCTTCATCTGCAAAGGTAACTTTATGAATGTCGAAAGATTTTGAAAACATTGATAAAAACAAGTCGAAATTGTCCCTGGAATGCTCTCAGATTCTTCTCGTCTTGTCATTTCAAGTATGTTTCGTATACTGACTAGAATCGATGCATTCTCCTTCGCAGTGATCTCCCTTTTCTTTTTGGTAAGGAGCTCTCTGCTATCACAGAACAAATCCTTTCAGATCTAGAAGGATTATATATTTTTTTATTATACATTTGAATCAAAATCTGAATACAGCATTTTTTTTAATGTTAGAAGATGGACTTCTTTTGCCTTATCATAACAAAAAAGTAATGGCAAGATATATTGATATGTAAAAAACTGACAAAAGTTGCTAAACTCGTAATCAAACCAGTTCGTAACCTCATTGGGTTTCTTTCTTGTTGGTTCACAACAAAGTGCCGTGACACGGTGACAGCCAACCCAGGAAAGGTTTATTCGATATATTAAAGCAATAGTACATAGGGTCATGCTCTTGAATTAACCAACATCAACAGTATGTTTTCGTTACAAAAAGGATCGTCTCGAGGTAGATTCTATAATACACATTTTGAAAACAAATTACATAGTCATGACTGACGAAATTGTCAATGTTATGCATTAATTTGATTCATTGTTCATTTTCAAAGCATGACATGTTGAATTCAATCTTAAAGAACCCATTTCTTGGGAATCTGCACTATATTGTTTGGGTTTCCTGACTGTATCAGCCGTCACGTGATTTCTATGGAGGCAGTTGTTCTGTACTGTAGTGTAACAAAGGGAAGTATTCCTGCCCGGAGTTTGGAATCGTTGATGCATTTGTGTTGTTTTAAAAGTTCTCAATGGGGCTAAACATAGGGGTAATCCTATGAAAGGTCATATTCTCTGAGCAGATCCTACGGACATATACCTATTTCGTTGAGATGTATGGACGTATTTCGATGTGTTTCAAATTTGACATCCTATCCGACCAATACTAAACTTGTTAAACAGAAGTGCGTTTAATCACATTTAAAAGACATCGTCGGTTTTATGTTCTTCTCAAAATCAACAGTTTTGTAACATATTGTCATGCAAGCATTAATGTCAATATGGAAAGTAGCTAAATACATAAAAGGTTACATGGACTACCTCTAAGAACGGGTAAAATTGGAGTCCATATATGATCATACAAAAAGCGATACGTCTGTAATAACTCATCTTTATGGTATTATGTCAAGTATTGATAACATTACTTTCAAGCCTATTCAAATTATAATACTGGAACAACTGCTGACGATCCATGGAAAAAATTAACTATTTGGCGTTGACTGCCTACTTAAAATGTCTTCTAATATTTCGTTTTCGATTAGATGGCAACACAATAGGTTTTGTTACAATTTGTTTGATACAATATATAGGCTTTGCACTATTTTCTCTGCCTAGTGATATTGATTTAATCTCATGATAAAAGGCAAAAAGAAAAATATGATATATAACTAAACATGAATTTTTAATTTGTATGATAAATATCCACAAAATTATAGCTATTTCTGCTTTAAAAATAAAGACTTTCTCCTTTCTCTCTGTTACAATTGTTCAACATACTTCATAACGAGTCTGTTTCAAACTGAAAGCAACTGCAGATGACAAAATAATGCATGATAGAAACCAGTGTGACAATAAGAGAAATTGCTCATGTCAAATAAGTTTCTGAAGTCTTCTGCTGCCGATGTGTTGATATGAAATTTCAATACAAAAAGTGTACCTGTTCTATTATCTTTTTTTTATTGAATGCCTGTTTGAATTATATTTCACCCTTGTTAAAGAAAATCTAAGCTTTGTTCATAGTTCAGGAAATGCTGTTCAATAACATATACATGTATATGCTGCTAGACATTTCTTGTTATTGCAGAATAATTTGACTAATCTCATCTTTGTGGAGTTGATACCCCTTTCTTTCAATTATTATATTTACGATAAACTTTAAATATGACAGACTGCTTACATTTTTGCAAACAAATACATTTATCAAACCTGAAAAAAGGTATCAAAAGAAGAGTAATAAACTGTGGAAATACCACTGATGGTGTCAGACGGTAAAAATTAGATGATTGTTTTAAAAAGAAAATCTTTTCATTACCTGTAATCGATTCATCCAAATTACAAGTCGTTGGTACAAACGTTTTATAAGTTCTTTTGAGGAAAGCTGTTCTATCCAGCACTGGTCCCTTGGTATTTACGACATCTATTAAGCTTGAGAAGGAATTGATGAACTTTCTAGCCAAATTGACCGCCGCAATTGGGTTGTCAACCCTAAAACGATCCGAATCTATCCTTTCCTCCTATTCCTTCTGCAACAAAAGAACATGTTTATAAAGGGCAAGGTGGGCCCTTTGTTCCACAATGTATTGTTTAAAAACCGGCGTCTCGTTTGAGGCCAACACAGTTCTAACCGCCTCTTGAAGACGAGTAAATATCCGCTCTCATAGGTCCGACATGAAGGAAGCAAAACAATGTCACTAATATTAAAGAACGCATGGTGTGTATTATGCCACTTTTCTACATCTCCGAAGATATAAATCACGAAACATTCAACATCAAATAATGTTGACATATAGTAAAGATTGTAAACTCGAAACAACGTATTGCATTTCCTTCTATAGATAGTCACTCTTAGCTTTTCAATCTTATTGGATATTTTAGATTAGCTATATTTAACGAAAATACATGCAACAACAATAAAATACAAAAAAAAGAAAAAAGAAAATTCGAACCAACGTAGCGAGGGGAATAGTTATTTCTACCTTGATATTGTCCCGGAGACTCTGCCTATGCACAGCATTAACACATTAAAGAAAAAATTCTATATGTTAAGCTATCGCATCTTTCCAAGATGAGCATATTTCACACACCAAGATGTAGTGCCACACATGATTTCCTGCAATAATGTGCACAATGCGGAGTCATATCAGGTAAGAACGGCTTTATAGCAAATAATAGTACTTAGGTCATAAAAACAAAAATATACCATATGTCCTCAGTAAGTAGGGCACTTGTGTCAGACTGTCAGTACATAGGCTGAACTATCCCTTTCTGCATAAGCAAATTGTGTTCGCATATTTAAAGTAAACCCTGAAGGAGAACCATACAGATCGTGAACATGCACCTAGCGTTTTGAATATTATCAAACGTGTTTGAATTTAGTATTAAAGGTGTTCGTTCACACATGAGACAATTTTCAAGCCAAAATAAAACGTCGTTGAAACAATACAATTATTGTATATAGGTATAATGTGTAATGCAAATTAGCTACTGAACGCAAATTTGATGCTGAATGTATGGAAGTGTCTTTGAATGTAAAGGTGGTATGCAATCGATTTCAAAACCTTTGAACCATTTTCGTATCTGAATACATAGTTGACCATTATATACACATTCTAAATACTCAAATACGAACTTCTCTTACTTCCGAAGATAATACTTCAGTATGTCTGATTCAACAGCACACCTGCTTAACAGTTAAAAAGAAATCAATCATAACATCCATATGTCCTCATATCTGTGAACAATCAGCTTCAATACTTTATTTCTGCTTTACCATCATAATGTTGTATTTCCAACATTAGTAGTATATCGGTTGACTTACATTCAAATTTGAGGATCCCAGTTGGAAACATTTCACCCATCGTTTTGAGAATAAGAAAATCAATTTGGCAAAGTGGCCCGAGCTTAAGAGTTATTTCCCGATACCAAAGATTCAGGTTGTTATCTGCAATTTCGGGCAGACTTATTAAACGCTGGATGCTTCCACCCAGCTTGTGTTAGTCATTATGGTCGTGCGGTCTTCCATCTTTTACAAGTCAAATATGACAAACAATTAAAAAGTTGTTTAGACGATGTTAAATCTCTATTAATCAGCAAACCAAAAAGTAGTATTTATTCAATTTAATATTTGATAGATTGCAGATATTTTATATTTCTAGGTTGTTTAAGCAAGCATAGGAGCTTGCGAATTATCTAATTAGGCGTGTATGATGGAAGACGTTTTGTCAGCAATTGCCATTAGAGCAATTTAAATACGGAGCTCTCAAATAAATGCTGCTATAAGACACACAGGGTCCATTTCAATGTTTGTATTATTGTTTCTTGTTTTATTTGTATTTTTTCTCCCTTTATTGTTGTAAAATTGTATTATACTTGAAGTAGAATACTATTTAAAAGTTTGCTGTGTGTGATTTTTACATATCATTGATTGTATTCCCTCAAAGACCGTTTCGCCTTCGGATCATCCTATGACGTTTTTGTTTTGAGGTAATACTTGCTTTTCGTGGTAGGGATGGTCTAATCTTATGCAAACTTTCAAAGAAATAAATATAGCATGTCATCATTGTAATGGCGTCACTAATTGACAACAACCAATATAGCCGAGGTTTTTTTTTCATTCATTAAGTCCAATGGTAATGCTTGTGCAGTTTAAGGTGTTTTTAGAGATTTTTGCCCTTAAATCATTAGTTTATGTGGTCCACATATACATACAGGTGGTCTGGAAGAGGAGATGGCGATTATTCAAAGTGTTATTCAGGTTCAAATTCAATAAGGGTTTTACAATACAGAAATCATCATTATGATCTATGATTGATGAGTTATATGTTTATTTGACATGTGAAACGCTCTATACCAAACGAAAGATATTCGTCAATTATCAATTATCGAGATTTTCCTAGTATATACATTATTAGATTGTTTCAAAAGATTATTATACAAACAGCATGGTATATATGTATATTTTAATGGAACATTTCAATCCCTACGATCACTTTAATATATATCTATTTGTCTTTTTTTTTCTGTATTCAATTAACTCAGATTTGGACTAAAGAATATTTCAATTCTTCAGAATAGTGTTCCCCCATTTCTAAACTTCTCCAGTACTGCGATGATTCTAAACTTAAAGGAAACAGAGAAATTTAAATAATTTCATACCCCAGTTTATTTCTAAATATTCTAGAGAAAGGCACCCATAACATTTAGTCAGAGTGTTGTTTTTATTAAGTCAGATTATTGCTTTGACGAAAATATATGTTGTTGTTGTATAAGAACTGTAGTCTGTCTCAGTAGGGTGCGTACAATTCGCTTCCTCGTAAATGTATATATCAAGAGAAAGAGAGTACCACAGAAAAGCTTTAACTAAGATTTGACGTGAACACGAGTCCTTCCTCTGAAACATGTTTTGTTCTTTTAAATACACGTTTATTTTTCATTCAGAAAAACAAAATAATCATCTAAGCTTAAGTTTCCAAATTTTCTTATAACTGTGAAAAGGCAGCTGTGAGAGCTTTTTGAAAAATTCAGCTTTGCATTTCATTTTCACTGATCGCTTCAGATGTTTGTACTTTCTTTGTTTCATATTTCAGAGACACATCGATGCAAAACTATGTTAGGATATACGAATATACATAGGGTAGCTAATTAGTTTTGTTGTCAAGATTAAAATTAATGAGAATCTTATTTCAGGTACAAAAGGCAGGAAGTGTGAGGGATTAGGCATTTCTATCACTTCAAATAATACCAATAATTTGGTGATATCACAAGCGAGTATCTTGGGTTTAAGCTGGAACCGATTTATTTTCCAACTGGGATCATGCTGTCTTTGTATCATAAACATAGGCTGTGTTTTTTGGATGTATCTGTTGCATGTGCATGATGCAAGTATGTACTAGATACGCTGGAAGATGCACAAACAAATTCAGTATATTGCTCTGATCAGTTAGATTGAGTAGTGCCTTTTTCTTGCGAAGGTAAAGACATTTAAGTTCATTACTATCTAACAAGAACGAGAGTTCATTTCGATATATCATAATAGGACAAAGAAAGTGAGGCAATAACTCTGAAATGTCTCTAAAATGTCTCGACCCCTTTATTCAAAGCTCTTTTGTTTTTCATTCTTTTTTCATATTTTCTTTGGTTTTATGTCATTATTTTTCGGGTTTTCTTTCTCTTCTATATGTGTTTTGTTTGTTTTCTTTGTATTGTACTTGTCATTGTAGTGGAGAAATAAAACCGAATGCTACATAAAAGTTGAATCATTGTTGGTAACGTTTCATTACCAATAATGTTTATCAATTTTCGTGGTCAATTAAAGAGAGCCTATTACTCTTATAAGCGGGAATAAGTTTCATTTTTTCTTATGAAGTATTTACACATCAGACAAACATGATGAACTGACCATTCGTCTCCGAAAAGATCTGGTCGTTTACACGAGTTTCCCCGATGTAGGAGAGAGAAATTAGGAAGGTGTCCTTTAGTTTATCCTTCTTCCATATTTGAGTCTAATTATCCCAGTACATTTTTATTGATAATGTCATGAAAGTCGAGACACACGTTCACCCTTCTTCTAGATTTTATTTTAAGGGGTTTATCGTTTTTAAGTTCATGGTAAAAACTTGTGTTTAGTATACACAGACTAATGCATTTAAGTCAATCCTGGTTAGTGTATTTAGGAACGCAAATGATCTATAAAGAAGTACACGGTATACAATGGTATATTGCCTGTATGGTCCGTATTCTATATCTGTAAGTATGTACTTGTTGGAACAAAAGTGTAGGAAACAAACTATACCTCATTGCTCCATTACTTTGTGGGGAAATGTTGAATCATTGCAATAATTGTATCATTCTGTCCCCTTTAATCCAATACGTCTCATGGTTTAAAAGGGTGGAAAGACCTTTTTCTAGTTTGTAACTTTAACTGTACCTTACTTGTTGCAGAAATCCTAGCTTTTAGTCTAATGTTTGTTTCGCGGCAAATGCCCTCTTCTAGTTCTTTGTTAGGAATTTAAGAATCAATATGCTTTCAGTAGTTTTAAACATGTTTTACCTTTAACAAAGTACTTACAAAGAAATACTCGGGTCTGTATTTGTATTATTCTACAAATATAATGTCTTATAGTCGAAGGCTACTATCAAAAAAGCAAACCATGGTGAGTAGACACTGATATCATTCACCTTGCATGAACATCACAAATTATCAGTAGATATAGTGTATTCTATCCCTCTACCTTACCCAGGCAACATAATTACAACAATTATCAAAATACACAATAAAAGGGTTATAACCCGTTTCTGTTTAGACACTAATGCTAGAACAGGTAATGTCCCTTTGATACCCTGAATCGAAGTTCATAAGAGTTACTTCCCTTGGCTAGGTTATGTCGTCTGTGTTTGGTAATCTACTGTACAAAAACAAGAAAATGACCGATACTCGTTATTTCTATTATCATGCAAGTATTCTACTCGAATAAATCATAACTATATGCTATTCATACTATCTCCAGTACTGTTTCAATCTTGTACCGTCAGGCCGAAAAGAGACATAGATAATATAAAGATATAGCTGTATAGAATTAAAGCATTTCAAAGTCATACCTATTTTATGTAATGCAATGTTTTACAAAGTCTTTTTAAACGATAGTGAGACATTAGACATGACAACATTTTCATCCCATTTACAGTTGTTAAAGCAAACTATGAACGTTATGCAGACATTTCTCTCCATATATACATAATCCAATCAATTCACAGTAAACGGTTGAAGAAACCGCTGTGATAGAAGGAAAACATGCTTGTAATTGAAAAATTCCTCCATTTGGAACAAACGAAATATCAAATTGCACGCCTAAAACTTTCGTCTGCCTTTGCTTTCAATTTTGAACGGGCCAAACCCCTGTAATAGGAAATTGGCTTAGCAACACCATTGAACAAAACATAATCGAACATAAAAAGTATTACGATGCATGCCTAGTGATTTTGCCCTTTTTCTGTCATTTCTAAACAGTCCCTGTAACAGAAATAAGTTAAGCAGTGTTTCGATGTTAATGCACTCGTTATTTGATATTCGGTCTACACTAGTGCAACGCCTGAAGGTTTACATACAAAGAACAATAACCGCAGTACACGAATAAGAGTAATTTGTAGGAGTTGTCTTTCTTCGCTTTACGACTTGGCAGTAATTTACTTCCTTTCGTAGAAAGTCGACAGTAACTAGGTCGGAGATTATCGCCACAAACTACTGATATATGGCGGAGGTGAGTTGGTTAAAATTTACCTTTCTTGTTTGAAATATTTTAACATCTTTGGTGACAGAATTACATTACATCTTGCTTGTCAGTATTACCCGATTATGTACGTTTACGTTGTGAAATAGTTTATTGGTATCTATATTTAGGTCGTAAAACGGAATTTCAAACTTTGAAAACGGGGAGTCCATTTTGAAATCAACCGAGTTAAACATTCGTTTGAGTTAGGTGTAAAGTAGTTAAATTGATATTTGTTTCTATAGACTATGACTGTGCGCTTTGAAATGATAGTTTGTCAAATGTTTGTGTTCAACTCCTTTGTGAAAGAATGTCTATTTTGTCTGTATCGAAACCGAAAGTAGAAACAAGTTGAAACATTTACAAAACTTTTAAGAGGGAAACAGGTTAATACATGGGTACAATTTTATCTAACTTAATAAATTTCAGACGCGTTCGACATATAAACTCAAATATTACACTGTATTTTAGAAAATGAGACTTCTTTTGTTCTCTCAAATATTATCTTATTTTGTGAAAACATCGTGGTAGAAGTATTGATTGGTTCGATTAATCAAAGGCTCCCTATTCATGCCATTTTAACCCTTTACCAAACAATATAGACATTTGACCACTTTGTTTCAGACGACTTTAAAAACATTGTTGGAAAAGGAGAAATTGCTCTTAACGAGCAATTTCTCCTTTTCTCTTAATGTTTTCTGCCCTATCAGAATATCATTATCCAATTCCATCACCTTTTGAAATGTCGTCTGCAAACTCTTTCAATTTGGGACAGTCGAAAATTTGTTGTTTGGGAAAGGGATAAAGAACCATCCTTGGAGTATCAACCTCTTTAAAATAGTTTGATAAAGGGTTAGTGTATCCATTGTATCTTGTACGACATATAATTGACATAACGTAGTCATTCAGTGTTATTCGTTGTTTACTCCATACCCAAACTAAGTTCTTGATCTAACACGGTGAAATGTGATTGTTGTCTTGGAACTTATCCAAGAGTTAATATATTTGAATTAAAAAGATCAGTTCATAATATAGTTTTTTTAAAGAGTTCACATCTGACCTTGAACACTTATATTATTTATTTTTCTTGTATACTTCACTTCAAAAACACTCTTTTCAATGTACTTTTTACCTTTTGAAACCACTGTCGGAAACGTAAGTCACAACAGGCGATTTATCTTTCACTTCCAATGACTTCATGGTTGCTGTCTGGACTTTCTAGTAAACACCAAAGATAAAAGTGAGTATTAAGTGATATGTGTAACGCTATTTTACTTTCCTTTGATGGACGTGTTTACCGATTAAAAAAATATTGAATAGATAACTCATCTGGTTAAGGATTGTGACATATCGGAAAATGGGAGGTAAGTCAATGGTCTAGATATAACGAAGTAATGTTGGCATTGGTGTGGCGTCTATCATAATAATAATAATCGCATATCCGTTTTTCACCTATAATGGTTTTTTTTCTGTTATAGCTTTATACATTTTCATTGTGTGCGTCCTCATGATAAAACTGAGGACAATTTCCTACTGATGAATGTGAGAGATTGTGTTTATATCTTTTGTTATTTAGGTACACATTACCGTTTGACATGTTGAAATACACAAACGTCGGTGGACAAGTTTCTCCGGTTTGAGAATGGACTAAACTACACTTTGGGTAAGCATTTGTTTGGCACTTTCCTGCTTTTATTCTTGTATAAGCGATTAAAACGTATGACGAAATGTATACATTGGATAAAAGCGCTCTTTTAAGGCAAGGAGACCAATATATGTTGAACACAGAAAATCACTATCTATGTTTGCAAAATCCTTTGCAAGTCATCTGCTGCAAAATTGATATCAGGTTTATAAAAAGTTTAATTAAGCTTAAACTTATCACATCGATTGTGAAAAAACCTTCTTGCAGCCTAGATAAATCATTTTCGATTCTGCTTCCTTGATATTTAACAGTACTCGCGCCGAATTTGGATAAATGAAAGATCGCAAGGCGGATCTCGCCACTCACGGAACTCAAACCTAAGACCCTCGTTTCCTAAGGCCGTCGCTCCACTACCCCTGGACCACAGTCATATAACTAAAATGAAAATTATATTAATGTAAAGACATTATTTGAAAGGATATCCCTGACCACAACATGAAGGGCGGTATCTGCTACAAAATATTCGGCAAACATACAACCGGTGGCAACAGTTGTGCCGTAATATTTCGCCGGCCTCTTGTACCGATGTTCACAGGTTCGAATTCCCATAAGGCGAGGTTGATATTGCCGGGACTAACCCATGAAACGGCGCGAATACTCGTGTAGTATCCAGAAAGCAGTTCATCGAGAGCGAATTCAATAAGCTCCAAGCTTTATCACAATCGATGTAAAATGACTTAGTATTAACTTAAAAGGACCATTTTTATTTGTATTCAAAATTTAACATTAGCTGATAGATCTAGAAGGTCAATATTTCTTTCTTGATACTTTTTTTCGTTAAATATAAAGCTTGTTTAAGGCTTTGCATAAACACCTTTCCAGTTATAATATATCGCGACGAGTCATTCATCTAAACTACATTCATCATGCCTTGATTTATTTAAATAAAAAATGGGGTTTCAGTAGCAATATCATTTAAAAAACTCTCTCTCCCTTCCTTCCTCCCTTCCCTCCCTCATTCGCTCCCTCCCTCATGCCCTCCCTCCCTCATTCCCTCCGACATTGCCTCCCTCATTCCCTCCCTGCCTTATTCCCTCCCTCCCTCATTTCCTTCATCACTTGCTCGCTCCCTCGCTCCCTCGCTCCCTCCCTCGCTCCCTCGCTCCCTCCCTCCCTCCCTCGCTCCCTCGCTCCCTCCCTCCCTCGCTCCCTCCCTCCCTCCTCCTCCTCCCTCCTCCTCCTCCTCCCCTCCTCTCCTCCCTCCCTCCTCCTCCCTCCCTCCCTCCTCCCTCCCTCCTCCCTCCTCCTCCCTCCTCCCTCCTCCCTCCCTCCCTCCCTCCTCCTCCTCTCCCTCCTCCCTCCTCCCTCCTCCTCCTCCTCCCTCCCTCTCCTCCTCCCTCCCTCCCTCCCTCCCTCCCTCCCTCCCTCTCCCTCCTCCCTCCTCCCTCCCTCCTCCCTCCCTCCTCCCTCCATCCCCTCTCCTCCCTCCCTCCCCTCCCTCCTCCCTCCTCCTCCTCCTCTCCTCCTCCTCCTCACTCACTCACTCTCACTCACTCACTCACTCACTCACTCACTCACTCACTCACTCACTCACTCACTCACACCCTCATTCACCCACTCACTCACTCACTCACTCACACATTCACTCATTACACACTCACTCACTCACTCACTCACTCACACACTCACTCACTCACTCACATACTCACATACTCACTCACACCCTCACTCACACCCTCACTCACTAACGCTCACCCTTCCTCCTCTACCACCCTTCCTCCCTCCATCCCTGCCGCCTTCCATCCCTCCCGAACTCCCTCCCGAACTCCCTCCCGAACCTCCCGCTCACCCTCCCTCCCGCTAACCCTCCCTCCCGCTCACCCTTCCTCCCTCCATCTCTCCCGCCCTCCATCCCTCCCGAACTCCCTCCCGAACTCCCTCCCGAACTCCTGAACTCCCTCCCTCGCGAACTCCCTCCCTCCCGAACTCCCTCACTAACTGCATATCATTAAGTAATATCTTTGTTTTATTACAGATGATGGGCGAAGTACGTTTTAGCTCTTTTCTTGCAATGCTTAGAAGGGAATTCTCGAGGTACGATATCGAAGACGTTGTAGACGATCTCGAAAGGCATTTGATATCGGTGAGTGCTATATACATTTCATTCTAAAAAGTATTAGAAATAACTAATCATGTGATGGATTTGTTTTAATCGAACTATTGAACGATTAATCATGGTGTTTTATCGTGCACGAAGGTCGAGAGAGATGTTAACTAACGCAATTGCAAACCTGAAAAAAAAAACACCATAAAATCCCCTTCTTTTTGCATTAGTATTCTTTATCAACAGTTTAAACAATGTTCTTTTACTTCATATATTATTTAAAGAGACTCTTCAGAGATTGAGTTTTTGACTTTTCAAAATAAATTGTCCTTTACCGTAAAAATAACACCAGAGAATGTAACGTAAAACGAGATTTTTGACAGGTTTCTAGTCCTGCTCAATGTACAGAAAAGATAAAGAATACTGAAATCGCAGATATTGCAAGCCGTTTAAACGGGTTAATTTTGTAAACAACTATCTAAACCTTGAGTTCGATGCGCTATTTAAAGTTACCATCGTCTTCGGAAACGTTTACTGCTCATGCACATGGAGGTTTATATAGTTTTATTCAAGCGAATAAGAGTAGAGCCAGGATAAAAATAAATAGCCAAAACATTAATATATTGAACCCTTCTCAATTTGATATGGAAAAAAAACGACTCACACTTTCTTCATCGGATGTTGAGAGTTTTGCCATGTTGTTGTTGTTGTGTAATCTTAACTTAAGTCGTCACGTGAGGATTGCAAGGCGCACGAGAAAGGATTCCTCTGTTTATTTATAAACCGTCTTTCCAAAAGAAATACATACAGCAGCCATTTGTATAAACAGTTTAACCCACGGTTAAAACTTACCATGGGTTAAATTCCTGGTTAAAACGCGGTAACCGTTTGTATAAAACTCGCAGGTAACTTTAATGTAGTTTTAATGCAACATCTCCGTGGCATCACTAATAAAATGCAGAACTTATACTCTTCAATTGCCTTGTAAAATCCTGTTTTAGTTTGAACCATTCATAAACTCCCTAATGGAGTAATAAGATGTACATTGACACTCATGGTTTTCAAAGCTGTGTCAAAATTGTTTTATTATCCCATCCTGGGATGCAACTATACTAGGACTCTGAAGTGTTATGTAAAAGGATATCCATACAAAACCAGTGGGCTTGAACCCAGAACCATTGGGTAATGAGTCCATCACCTTGTCCACTTACACAGGTCCCCCTGTGGCTCATGAAAAATGTTCTGAACACATATATACTGTAACCAAGGACAATGTGTCACATTTAAAATCCACGTTTCGTACTTAGTATATCATTTGACATACATTGTACATGTATAAACATGAACAGGTGATCGTTTGTTGAGGGAAGTGTGGCGTGCGTGGAAAGACAAATTACTTCATACCTCAATTGTTAGATAGCTTTCACAGTGATGATGTGGAGCTTGGCTACCTTACGTAGCTAACACACTAATTCCGTATAGTTTTCTGTTGCAATCTTCTCTTCCCCATTCACTATTTGACGACGAGCATGTTTTGACAATTGTTATTTCATCTGCTGTTTTCGATAACTTAATAAGTACAGTTGTGTACCTACTCGAAGTGTTATTTAGGCAAACCATAATAAACACTAACTTGGATGATCCAAGTCGTAACTGTTTTGCGGAGAATGAAATATCTACGTCTGGATCATTCAGACTAAATAAACAATCAATATTTACCTTTCACATGACAGTTTTGCGGGAAAATGACGTCACGATCATGTTGCATTTTGGGATTTTTGGTAACTTTAACCGTGGGTTAAAACATACCATTTCTGGTAAGGTTACCGTTGAGTAAAACGCGTTTATACAAACGATTTAACCGTCGTGGTTACCTTACCGCGAATTTAACCGTCGGTTAATTTTAACCGAGGGTATGTTTTACCATCGTTTATACAAATGGCTGCAGGTTGTAAGGCTCACTTCACATTTATTAACAAAAACATGTTGTTTTAGCAATGTTTAAGAAAACAAATTGAAAACAGTCTTTGGACTAGTGATAAGGATTGTGAATATCAAAATTTCAACATTTATTTACAGGACATATCTGAGAAAGATAATGGTAATAGAAACAAAAGAAAATGACACAATAGCTTATTCCAATTGATTTTATTTATGAATAGCACAAGAGTATATTACGAAATAATTTAGCCCCGCCCATACCGTATATGCTCGCATGGTTATACGGATTGTTTTCGTAGTGTTTGATTC
Source organism: Cerastoderma edule (assembly GCA_947846245.1). Classification (NCBI taxonomy): domain Eukaryota; kingdom Metazoa; phylum Mollusca; class Bivalvia; order Cardiida; family Cardiidae; genus Cerastoderma; species Cerastoderma edule. The sequence goes on along the minus strand of OX401408.1, from coordinate 27,245,066 downwards.
GATTCGCGTGAAATATTCAAATAAGTGTCGCATAAACCGTTGTTATATCTTAAAGATTAGTAATCTTTTTGTTCTTTTAATTCTAACTAGAATATCAATAACAGGTAACACCAAAAGGATAATAACCACATTGATTTTCCTTTTTGTTTCTTTTGATTAAAGTCTAAACCATTTATTGGTTCATGAAAAAGAGCTTTGCCCCAAAAACAATCAATCTTCAAAGACTAATCGGGATATACAGGCAGCAAACTTTAAACAAAACGTGTGCCAGTATCTTAACAGATTTTAGGAATATAACAGTGGGGACGTTGATTAAGCATATTGGATAAAGACATCATCACATAGCATGGTCTTAACTGAATTCTTTCTTTGCAGGACAATGCAACTAGAGCTTATTCCGCGGCTGCTAGTTTAACAAGAAGAATACCACAATCGAAACTTACACAATCCGTTTACGATGGAATTTATGCACTTGAGGAGAGAGTAAGAATAAATTGTTATCTTTATATTCTCCCTGGTAAATGTTTTCCGCCTCACTTAAAGTAGGTCGATAGTCAAAATAGCAGACGTACAGGAGACGGCACGATTATCAAACATCTTGTTCATATCTTTATGTAGTGCAAAAGCCTTCCTAGCAGGCGTACAAGAGACAGCACGATTATCACCAATCTTGTTTATTCTTTTATGTAGAACAAAAGCCTTCCTAGCAGGCATACAAAAGGTTGAACGATTATCACCAATCATGTTTATTCTTTTATGTAGAACAAAAACCTTCCTAGCAGGCGTACAAGAGACAGCACGATTATCACCAATCTTGTTTATATCTTTATGTAGAAAAAAAGCCTTCCTAGCAGGCGGACAAAAGGTTGAACGATTATCAAAAATCTTGTTTATATTTATTGTAGTGCAAAAGCCTTCCTAGCAGGCGTACAAGAGACAGCGCGCACCACCAACCAACAACACCACTTCTTCAACAAGGGAGACTGTAAGTAATACACGTTACCACTATAATTCAATCTATAGATGTATAGTATTTTTTTTGTAGAAATATCATTTCCAAAGTTGAGCATACAGTTTTGCAATCCATATTTTCAGGCATGACTGCAAATAATAGACATACTCGTAGATCAATATACTATCTTAATTTTCCACAGTAAAAAGGGGCTTCAGAAAAGGGGATCTGTTATTATCTTACATTTTATTCTCTGTTCAGAAATAATTATACTTAAAGAGCTGTAATATCAAGGAAATTGCAGGCTAAAATATAAAACATTTTATCTCTCAATTTGCAGACAATACAATTCTACTTTTGGATGGTTAAGAATAATGTTTTAACACAGCTTAAGATACACTAAGTAAGTCCTTAAAAATGGCAGGGCTTAACGTAAACTTTGATGAGACTAAGATCAATTGGCTTGGGACGCTTGAATATAATATCCATTTAAAGGCTCATGGAAGGAAATGAATCTTATATCAAACTATGTTATTTGGTAAACATTTGATCAGATTCAAATAGTTATCAAAAAAAAAACCATAAGCACAACCTATACGTGAAAGCCAACGAGAAATAAACCAGATTAGCAAGTTTAATAGTTCAGATTTCCTGATAATTCACCTCTGACTTGGTCACATAAAACACCAATTTTAAACCGACCAATCAGAATCCGTTACTTTAAAAATGTAAACAAACAGGTTGTTGATAAACATGATTGAATTGGAGACAGCTTTATTTCAAGCACAAAATACCTTATGTTAAAGGAGTTTCACAGCATTCATAAATTAATTTTCATGACTTTTATGAACATAATACAAGAACTCCATATATTTTTTCAGTAATTAATTTTTACTAATATCGTTTGATGTGCCTTTAATAAGAAATAGTTGGAAACAGATAAAATGCAATTCTCTTATTGTGATTATGTGTAAAGATTTGGGCGTATCAGTGGACGACCGTGGTGCAGAGGTAGAGCGTAGGCCTTTTGTACCGAGAGTTCCGAGTTAGATCCACGTAAGGCACGGTGAAAACTACCGTGACTAACACACAAATCGGTGAGAGTACTGGTTCAGAATATAGGAGGCAATCATCGAGAGTGAAATTTACAAGCTTCAAGCTCCTTACACAATTGATGTTAAACAAATAAGATAAGATACGATAATTATAAGAAACGTATATGGGTTTAACACAGTCAATTATTTATGTTTACAGTTTGATGTCAATCTAGCTAAAACTAAACGGGAACGTTTAAATATTGACAACAATATAAAAAGCTCGAAAAGCAATACTTGCGCTCATTAACACTTAAATTGTAAAAGCTCTACAATAATTGAAAAATTACTTAAAAGTACTTTAAATTCCCTTTTACAGAGGAATTGAGACTTAAGCCCGTTCACATGATGCTCTTAAAAGCGTGAATACAATATAGTTTGTTTATAGTTAGTGATAAAACAAGGTCATTCGAGAAACGCGGGGAATCAATAAAACCCAAGAAGTTCTCCATTCTTGACGTTCTTGATATTGGATAAATGACAATATTTTTATGTGTTTCACTTGATTGTTCTAAGCAGGTGATCACCACACATCAATTGGAGCGCTCCTTTCTATCTTAATGTTACTCTAATGTAAACAATGAAGTAAAGTTGGTGGGGACCAAATTTGTGAAAATAGCCCTTTAAAAAATAGATGATAATTAGTGCAGGCGTTATATTGTCATGATCCTGTGGGTTTTCGCTATGTTTCAACATATTCTATCATAATGTGTAACTCATTTTACCCAGTTTTGCAGTATTTCTGATTGCTAGTATGCTCTTAAAGAATAATGTTTTATATAGGAAATGCCAAAAATGGACTCATATATCAGGGATTACTGTCGTTGAACATCTTTCAACACCATTATTACCAAATAACTTGATGAGCCTATACAAATAAATGCACGAAATAGTCATACAGGTAAATACCGGTAGAGCAATGATTTTACAAAAGGAAAAATACATTAAAGGATATTAGGACAGCGGTCTTTAAACAACAGACGTGTATAGCTATATTTAAGTAAAATGAAAATAGAATAGATTAATCTTGTTACAAACTAGCAAACTATGTGTTCAAATTAACAAAAATATACAGTTCGATAAAGCTTACAGCACTAAAATACTTATATAATCTATAAAAATATGACTTTTGGATATATATATTAAAAGCGTACCATTTATAGATAAAATACATATTAAGAAATGAAACTAAGAGTTACATTTGCTTTAGTCTTATAACGAGAAAATAAATAAAAAGTCGACTACAACACGGTTTTCTTTCACGTTCTCTACAGTAGCGGGTTTCATTCAGTTAAAGATATACCGAATAAAAAATGATAGTTTGAAACATTAGATCAAATGAAGGAAGAACTCTTAAAGGTCATATTTCCTGATAAACAAAATTTTCTTTAATTATGGTTTTGCAATTAGGTTATGGTTTCGTTATGACGGAGGTAATGATTTTTTTCTCATACAGAAGCGAAAAGGGGTGCTTTTGACTACTTTTATTCACCTTTATCGATTATTGTGAATGACTTATCTCCCTTGTTGTGACGTCATTTGTGCTTCAAAGTCATATGAACTATCAGTAAGAAGAATCTAGTTCTCAGTAACGACGGTGTTTTTCCACAAATTTCGGACATTTTAAGTGTTGAATTGTGTTGTGGGAAACGCAAATTGGATATTGAATATGGTATTTTGACAGGTCTTCTGGTGTTATTCTGCTTTTGGTCGCAGGAATGCGACTTTCTCCCGTTTTCCGACGAACATAAAAGCTGCAAAAAGTTTCGATAAGTAAACTTGACCGTGTTTACTTTACAAATAAGCAAAAGATATATTTCCCAAACAAGAACAGTAGGCTGTGTTACTTTCACTTCGAAGACGGCAGGTTTACGCACTGTTAGGCGTTTCCAGAGAATTGATTTTATTGATCTTTAAATGATCGGACTCAATTCAAAGTAATTTATACAGGTGAAGACGCTTCAAATTCATTCTACTTATTGAGTAACTGTTATATTTCCCTTATTTGAAACACACCGACAACATTCACTTTACCTTGATGTATTGGTTTCAAGACTGTCAATGCAAACCAGACAAAGCTAATCTCACTTTCAAACACCAATCAATCGATAAAGCATACAACCATGTGTCAAGACATTGGTGTGACACGCGAATGTGTACACTGAATTTCGGAATGACTCCAAATATCTATCAAAAGTCGTTGTTTTATTACCCAATGTACCAAGTTGCTACTGATAATTTAAGCCTGAAGTCCTTTTGTTACGCTGTTTCCCACATGATATCAGGTAAAGGAAAATATTTTTTCAAAATTTACGTTGTGGTGAACTGATGTTCGTGATTAAAACAATTCCTGACTTTTAGTTCTGGTGTTTGAGCCTCGTGTAGTCTTGCTAGATCTTTATATATAATTTGCACTGTGCAAATGCAGATATATTCAAGAAAAGGATAAATCACGTTGATTACACCTTTTTCGAAAGTTAATTTCCTTGAATGACTCTCTTTCTCGCCAAGCTAGTTTTGTTTGGAACAGATTAACTATGCTACATACTTAGTTAGGAATACTTAATTAGGCTGCTTTACGATTATATTACGTAAGAATTCAAAGGGTTGCAAGAATATGTTGATTTCATCCAACATCATAAGTTATTGTATTGCCATGTCTTTAAGTTTTAAACGCTTAAATGCATCTTGTTCTTATTTGCAAAACTTGTTTTATGTTTTAACATAATCGTAGAAACGTTGCCATTGTACATAAATGAGACAAAATGAAAAATGTACGTTAATTGCTATGATAACAAACCGATTAAAACAAGCAAGTTTCTTTTATTTGCCGTTGTCTTTGAATGAAAATTCAAAATAATGAATATTTGATATCCGCAAACTGTCTCAGAACTCATCAACGCAAATGATAATGGGTTCGATCTTAACTTAAGCGTCTGCTTTTCGGAATTATTTAAATCACACACCTCATTTTTTTGCCATTGGTAACATTGGTTTAAATGACGTATGTCACACTGAAATGCAGGTGTTCGAACATGATTATTACAAATTTATGTTGATAATTTAGTAATAAGATCACTAAATATATAATTTACACATTTGAACATAATCTCTTTGTTTACAATTTAATTGATTATTGTCAGTTTACCTCACATAAAAAGGGTCAATCAACAAACATCGGACGTTACAAGGATTAAGGGTCCTGATTCAAATTAACACCAATTTAAATTCCAATTCTTTATTTGGCAAAAACCAGCATATAAATGCCTTTGGCCAAGACAGCATTTACAAATATGGTACAGACATATATAAATAATATACGTAAACATGTTAATATATACAAAAAAAAGAAATAACAAAGATTATCAAATCACGAAAACATACAAGTCACGAATTTAGTTGATCTATCACATAATGATATATCATAAAGGTTAATACATTAAATAATTTCATTGATACATTTAAAGCTCTCTTTTAGATAGATAGATAGATGTTTTATTTCTGTTTTGTAACTTATACAATAGTACATTGTTACATACACATACAATTGTTACATATTGATACATCACATGAAAACAATGGCATATATTCTTTAATACTAAATACCCTCTCGTTAGTATGCATCTATATATACATATATAGTCGTATATATATATACATGTTCACACACAAACCCATACATCCACACACCCACACACCCACACACATCTACCCACACACCCATTCACACACATCCGATTACCCACACCCACACCAACACATTTCAACAAACACATTTATAGATAAATTCTTATGTTCTGATGTTAGATACTAATACATATGTATATCTATACACTGACTTTCATTCAATTTATATATTAAAGCGACAACTAGAATTACATATTTCGACAGTTGCATTAAGAATAAGATATTATATGTGTTCATGTTTTTGCATAAACAATAAGACATATATATCTTAGTCTTTGGAGAATGGACTAATAAGATAAAAATGTCGATTTTGGATTGAAATAAAACCAGAATTATAAAGTTATGGTTGATCCCTAGGTAAGGAGAGTAATAAGTTATTTCGCCTTTTCGTTGCGTCCCTTATGAAGCAACACAAATTGAGCAGACTTTGCCTATTTGTAGATGATAGAAGCTCGACAAACTTTTGCATACTAGGGCGTTCTCTAAAGTATCTTTTTACATATTTTTGTCTGAGATCATCATATTTATCACATTTCAATATAAAATGGAACTCGTCTTCAATATCTAGACACTCACACAATGGACATACTCTTTCATCTCTTTGTATTCTTTCTCTTCCATACCTTGCAGAATGAATCCTTAAATCATGAGATGAAATTCTAATACATGTGATATATCTTCTAAGATGTTTACAAACAATATTAAGGTAGTTCTCCTCGCCAAAACTGGGTTTAATATTAATATATAAAGTGCTTAAGACCGAATTAGATTGCATGTCAGTGAACCATTTTTGTTAATGAATTTTCGTCAACAACATTGTAATTTGTGAATGCCCACGAAAATCCATAGTCATTTAACAATGTTTTTACTTTAGTAACCCAGTTTTCCTTTCCATTATTACTTTTTTGAAGAGATAATTGATAAACATATTTTAATATGATATTGTCTGTTTTAAGTAGTTTTAACCAATATTTTATAATCTGAGTAAATCTATTGATGTACAGCGGATAACGTCCCATTTCACCATAAATTCCATCGTTACATGAATTCTGCCTTACCCCAAGTATCATCTTGCAGTATTTAAGATGAAGTCTTTCAAAATCCTTAGATTTAGTAAAGCCCCAAACAGGGCAAGCATAATTAATAATGGATGCAACAAATGCATCAAATAATTGCATAGCAGTTTTTGGTTTCAGATCATATTTATTAACATTGTGATATAAGATATGCATTGCTTTAGAAGCTTTACCAATAAGACATTGATTATTTAAATCAAATGATCCAGTGTAGTTAAAAGTAACTCCAAGGTAGTTGAAATTATCAACAATTTCTATGGCTAAGTTATTATAATACCATTGTTCGTTATTATGTAATCGACCCTTCTTACGAAAAACTACGATTTTTGTTTTTGATGTATTTACTTCAAGACCCCACTTGGAGCAATACAGATGTAATTTATTTAAACTAAGTTGCAAATCTTCGGTAGAGTTTCCAACAATTACCATGTCATCAGCGAAACAAAGTAGCATAATACATAGTTCTGAAATACTGATACCAGAGTTAACGTTATCTTGTAAAAATAGTTCAAGGTCTTCAAGGAAGAGTGCGAAAAATGCTGGTGAGTTATTTTGGCCTTGATTCAAGCCCACTGATATATTGAAAAAGTCTGAGAATGAGTTACAATGTTTTATACATGATTTGACATTTGCATACATTGCTTTAAACATAATAAGTAATTTACCATCTAGACCCATATTAAATAACTTGAACCATAGTGCGTTGGTATAAACAGAGTCGAATGCCTTTTTAAAGTCAACGAATACACAAGGAAATCTTAGATTTTTGCTCAATGCATCCTCAATCAGAGTATGTAAGACAAATATCGCATCCACCGTACTCCTTCTCTTGCGAAATCCAAACTGGCAGTCAGAGATAAAATTGTTGTCCTCAAACCACTGTTCGACTCTATTTGTTAATACAATAGTAAAAAGTTTACCTAGGTTACTTGAGAGTGTAATACCACGATAATTATTTGGGTCTTTCGGATCATTTTTCTTATGCAAAGGTACGATATAACCTTTTGACCATGATTTAGATATATGCAGTTTTAGTTAGAATACATTGGCGTTTTGAAGATAAAATATTAACAAATGTATTAGTGTTTGGCCATGGTAAATGTCCAAAATATTTATTAAGAAAATGTTTGCATAGGCCGGACAGCACAATAAAAAATGATATTCAGATTCGATCTGATTTAAATAGCAAAGTCTACATATTCGATCACTTCTATCAATTCCATTAAATCTACCTGTCTCAATATCTAAAGAGTGAGAACATAATCTAAAACATGTCATCTGCTTTCTTAAACTATCTCCTTTTAAAACATCAATATATTTCTCAAAACAGAAATCAGTCTTATACATTTTATAAAAATCTAGCTTTGGTGAAGTTTGTAGTGAACTATGCCAGTTTTGGATATACTGGTCTAATTCTTTGTTTTAATAGAGGAAAATAGTTAACGTTCTTATCAAAATTTGTGAAAATATCGTTAAAACCAAGATTGCTTAACAATTGTTTAATACTCATGGCCCAGCAACTTTTAATATTACCATTGATCTGTTCTAGTAGTATTTGATGCATAGGAGAATTTTCATTACTCATCATTTTTACCCAATATTCTAAAGTTCTCTCCTTAAAAATAACCGAAAGCGGAAATCTCCCAAGTTCGCCATAGACAGCTATATTGGGAGTTTGTTTCCGCACACCCAAAATATGCTTACAAAATTTTAAGTGGAGTCTATCAATTTCTTTGTAATCATATATTCCCCAAACATCTGAACAATGCACGATTATTGGAACCACCATAGAGTCAAATTTAGATAATTTTGTTTTTACATCAATTGTAATGCGGGAAAATAAAGTTAAAACAGAATTGTAGGCTCTTAAAGCTTGTTCAGACAAAACTTCAACAGCATTTTTCATATTACCAGTTTACTTAAAATCTACTCCAAGGTACTTAAAATGATCTACAACTTCAATTAGTTCTCCATTGATAAACCAATCAATGTTATGGGTGCTTTTTCTTTTTTCAAAAATACAAACTTTTGTTTTAGAAACATTTATTTTCAAACCCCATTTATTTGAATAATTAGAAATAATTGTATCTAACTGAGCTTGCAAACTAATTGGGTCAGTAGTGAAAAGTGCAATATCATCAGCAAAAAGTAGCATATACATTGATAAAAATTTAAATCATTTTCATTTAAATGATTTATATCGATATTATTGTTGATATCGTTGACAAACAATATAGAAAGTATTGGGGAGAGTGGTTCCCCTTGTTTCAAGCCAAGTGTGACATCAAAAAACTCTGAGAAGTTCGTGCCAGCTGTTAGTTTGACACAAGATTTTACTTTACTATGAATAGATTTCAGTATGTTTATCATTTTATAGCTAATCTCAGTATCTAAAAGCTTTACCCAAAGTGCATCTCTTATTACGGTATCAAATGCCATCTGAAAATCAATGAAAGCACAATACAATTTACATTTTTTGTTAAGGATATTTTGAATAATAGAATGTAATAAAAAGACACAGTCAGTAGAACTTCGATTATCTCGAAATCCAAAATGGGCATCACTAAAAACCTCATTGTATTCACACCACTTATTCAATCTTTTTCGAAGAAGCAGAGAAAATATCTTTGCCATGACGTTAACAAGAGTAATGCCCCGATAGTTGGATGCATTCAGTGTGTCACCCTTTTTATGTATTGGGACAATCACAACTTTACGACAAGCTTCAGGATAGATTCCTGTTTCAAATATTTTGTTGAAAATAGTAGTTAAGTATGGGGATATAAAGTCAGATGATTCAATAAAAAAGTCAGCAACATTGTTACTAAAATCGGAGCTTTTATGTCTCTGAAGAGACCTTAATGTTTTGGCTATTTCAAAAAAAGTAAAAGGCTGATCTAGTTCATCAATAAGTAAAAAGTCAGACCTAGCAGACGAATTATCGTTTGGCACGTAATGGCCTTGCGTAGTATTAGAAATATTCTTGAAATGGTCAACAAAATTATTCAAGGATAGGCCGTCTGCTGTTTCAGAGTGTTTCTTTTTAAATTTGTTAATATATTTCCAAAATTTGCGTGGATTCTTCTTACTCAACTTAGACATTTTACACTTTTCGCTAATATAATACTTATGTTTTGCTTTGCGCTTAATTTTGCAGAAAGCTTTTCTGTTTTCAAGGAAAACCTTTCTGTTTTCATCTGATCTCACTGATCTAAACACTCTTTTACTTTCTAAAAATATTGTTTTGCTTGTCTTACAATCTTTATCAAACCATTCAGACTTACGATATTTGGGTAATCGTGGTCCATTTCTACATGATTTACCGTGTAATTTAAAAGAAAAATCATACACAATACATGAAAATTCATCAACAAACGTATCTATGTCAATTTCGTTAGAAATGAGCTTATTCGATAAGTCATCAAATAAATGTTTATTCTTATCTAATGAATCAAGCAATAAAGAAGGGTTTGAATCCTCCCAAAGGATTTTGTCGTGAGTACATCGGAAGGGTAAAGCACACTTTGCTCGTAATTTAGTGCAAATTCAACAGGGCAATGATCTGAAAATTCTGTAAGATCAATAATATTCATAAAAGAAATAACAGCAAAATTGACATGGTTCGTTATTAAATAATCAACAACACTGGATGCTCTTTTATCTTTTATTGTATTCAAACTGGTATAGTTCCCCGGTTCTAGACGCCCGTTAACAATAGACAAATTATTTTCCTTACAAAGGGAGAGCAATCTGTTACCAAAACGATTCACGTTACTATCTTGTGAAGCACGTGGAGGGATCAAACTAAGTGACTCGTGATCAGTGAAGGGCATCGACACATAACGGTCGAGATTAATGTTTTCAACATAGTCCAGACATTGACCTACTCTAGAGTTAAAATCACCATTAAAAAACACTTCCCCAAGGGAACTATACCGTATTATATCAGTATTAAGTTGATCAAAGAAATCGAACTCATAAAGAAAAGACGATTGGTTTTTATAGACGCTAGAGTCTTCAGGCGGTATGTAGCACGTGCAAATATACACGTCGTTCACACCGCCGAAAGAGTCTTGCTTTAATCGTATCCAGACATTACCGTGATTGTTATTATTTACCATTCGATTTTATTAAACAAACACTTTTTATAATAAATAATGATACCACCGCTAAAACGTTTGCCTTTTTTATTCGATTTAGGTCTTGGACAGTTAAAATGACAATATCCATTGAGATCAACGTTTGTGAGCCTAGAGCACCATGTTTCAGTAAAGCAAATAATGTCATATTTATTAATTACAACTAAAAAATCACAATCATTCAATTTACTGACAAGGCCCTGAACGTTCCATGACGAAAACGTGAGCTGGTTGCCGGCGTCCCCTCAACGCGTCGACTCCGTAGGCACAAACTGCTTGCCGTCCATGAAAAGTTTATCATAGGATAGGATGGCATTTTTCCCTTCACTTTTGGCCTTTACCAGTTCATTGATTAGTGGTTTCCGTCTCTCCTGGACCACCAATCTGCCACATTTGCACAGTATGTTTCAAGTCTCATGTCCTTTATTGTTTAGGCGATAGATAGCCTCTGGCGTTAATCTCTTAAATATCCTTTTTTGTTAATTAACAGGTCAGACACGTTCTGCTATTCCAGACATGAAATAACAAGCGACAAATCTCTCACTTTCAATGCGCGGCAATTAAATTTTGCTAAAGAATCCATTGTTAAGATATAACCATTCAGGACCAAACTTTCACAGGATGTTTGGATTGATAAGGTGTCAGGACGTATTTATCTCTCAATGTGACTTACGTCTGATACTTTTTCGTTATGATATTCAAAGAAATGAGCATGTTGTCTTTTCTATTAGAATAGTTTGACACTTCAATAAGTATATGATAATCATTATTCACCAACACGGTATTTATTCTATGTTTTCAACAGAAAAACGTTTTAACATCAATATCAAGTTTTGTCAAAATGATATTTGAATTCATAAATATAAAAAAATAAATTCAAAAATGTTTATTTAAGGTTGTTAGTAAAATAAACTATGAGGATTTTTTTTGTTTTAGCTGTTAATTATTAACCCTGTCCGAAAATTAAATGCTCAATATGTCAAGGCTACTTACACGAGAGAAAACGAACATAAATGTAAAGTGAATATGAAGAACAATTCTTAAGTCAAAACAGTTGATCTAGTAAGACGACAATCGGAATCAATTTCGAAATCATAGACCTCCTACTGGGGTTGGAGTTAGTGGAAAGTTGCCGAATGATTTTAACAAATACTCTTGAATGTACCAGTGTTTAGTTTTGAAATTTGGATGTGTGAAAATGTGAATTAAAGGATAACCTTCGTATCACAAGTTAGTTGATGTGTGGTGTAAATTTGAGTTAAAGGATAACCTTCGTATCACAAGTAAGTTTATGATCTTCTCTCGTTTCATTTCATGTATTGATAAGACAATGCAGGGTGAATTTGACAGTTAATAGTTATACGATGTACGGTTTTAAGACAATTCGTTTATTCAGATCTATGTCTTTGTTTGCTGCTCAATTAAAACCTTAATGCTAATACACGATCATTGACGAAAAGGTAGTGGTGTTGTTTTTTTTCAACAAATATTAATAAAAATAGCTGTTTTCACAAATATCGTCAAAATTTCAAGCCGATTCTTACATATGAAAACATTTACAAATCCTTGCATATTTACGCGTTACGTCACTTACTTTTTTTTTCAGAAGAATATTCTTATAATATGAAACATATTCAATAAAGAAAATACACTGCCAATCCAAACATTGACTAAAGGATTGCTATTTCGAGGAAAATCGTCCCAATTTCAAGCCGTTCCTTTCATATGAACGCATTGACATATCCTTGTCAATTCACGCGTTAAGTCACTAATGTTTTTTCTTCAAATGGATATTCTTATAATATGAAAAATATTTAATATAGAAAAGTCACTGTCAATCCAAACAATGACTTAAGAATCATTTATTTCAAGGAAAATCGTCCAAATTTCAAGCCGTTCCTTTCATATGAACATGTTTAGGCAATGACAAATCCATGCAAATTCACGGGTTAAGTTACTAATTTTTTTTTTCAAATTGATATTCTTATAATATGAATCATATTCAATAAAGAAAATGCGCTGTCAATCCAAATAATGACTTTAGGATCGTTTATTTGAAGAAAAACACCAATTCTAACCAGCGGTCGCTCTTCACGCCCTTTACATGGCGCATTCAGTGGATCAAGAGTGACGTCACAGCAAAGGGAAGTAACTCATACGAACTTTTATATATCGGTGCGCTATGACGGTGATTTATGACGTAATGCTTTATGCTTTTTTTTTTTTATTCTTTATTTCCTCCAAGATGGAGATTTGCATATACATGATAATTTGTGAACAATGTGGATTTCAAATAGTAAACAGCGATTAAGCAAAGAGAAGTAAACACAGATACAACAAATATAGAAACATACATCCGCACATCCACTTACACAGACACTTAACAAGACACAACAGACACACCCACACACATACCCCACCCCCACCCACACCCCCACACACAAAACACATACCTTAATACAGACATTTACGCACACATTCGCGCACAACCCAATCATTATAGTTTTTGGTTTTTATCTAAAACTTTATTGGGTTCTTATAAGAGTGAATTACCAAACAGCATATAAAAAATATGACCGTAAACCTTTGAAAAACAAATGATGACACCGTTCTTCACTGCTTTTATGAATGTGTACATGTCAAACCATAACTTAAGTTAATGACTATATATGCTAAATAGAAAACACCAAAACTATGAATTAAAACGTGAAGCCTTTTTCTAAGGACTTAAAGCAATTATAAAACGTAAACATATAATGACTATATCTTTAAACACACTTATGGTATTAAAATGCATTCCCTTACTGAAATCATGTGTAAAGATTCCGGTGTTACATCTGTTAATTAATCACATTCGATAATTTGTTTTCGGTACTGAATTGGAAAACAAAAAATACGCAAACCAGGCTTTATCTTGTACCCCCGAACGAAGTCTTCATAGGATCATTTTCTTTTTGTATGGTTTTCCATTTGGGTTTCAAAATTGATGTTGCCTTTGATTCAATTACAGAAACAAGAACCGCGTTGGCATTGTTGAAATGTGTTTACAATGGTTTAGAGGTACAACGAAGCATCTCATAAGTATCATGAATGCAGACGTCGACAACCTGCCGATAGGTCTACATGTACCTCATTTCGAGCATCTGACTGACTTCGCAAGGGAAGAAATGTGTTTGTACTTCTCTGTACGTGACTTGATACTCGACTTACAGCGATCTTTAAGGTTAAAATTTGTCTCTTTACTATCTACAAATCCACCCTTGGAACGTTAAATTAAGTAAATATTTACAAATGTTCAACTGGTTTGGTACCGGTGTGTTTTTTGAAAAGTATGGTCACACGATACACAAGGAAACCTATATAAAGAAAGTCGGCAATTCCATTAACCATCATTAAAGGCTTCAACCATCTTTGAAAAAGATAACAATTTGATTAACAGCGCATTACTTCAACAATAACATGTTGCCTCGTTACGATTAATTGTTAGATGTTTCCATCAACCACAACAGATACGTATGTACTATCGACAAGCAAAGTTGTTATAGATAATTGTGGTGGGTTAACCAACATTCTACTATGTACAAGCTGTCCTTATTTAAGTGTTAACAACTTTTTTCTTTCTTTTCAATTTCACTGTGGCTGTTCCTTGATCCAAACAAGTACTTGCCTTGTATTATCTTATGCTGTCCATTATCCAAAGTGTTATGGACGGAAGCCTTTGTAATCACTTGTTGAGGTTTGGTATTGCTCGGCATTGGTACCAGATACGACAAACCAACCCCAAAAGATGGAAAAACCTGTGCGTATCTATCCAATCACCATGGACGAACTGTCCTGATACCATCGAAGGCACGCACCTGTTCTCTAAGATGTTGGTTGCCTGCATCGTCTTTGCAAGATTATTGTTCCGAGCATGATCAAAGTCCTTTCAAATTTCAAGTATTAAGCATGTATTAGTGCTTTGTTTAATGATTCAATTGATAGTGTGTGACCTAAAATATAACATGCATGTAAGAGGGGGGGAGGTACAAGCTAGGATCGATGGAGCGTATATAAGTGGACCGTTACCACGTACAAACGAAAATGTTCTTAAACAATCGAACTTTCATCCAAACATTCGCCAACAACGTGGTAATAAAAAGAAGTTAACGGGTTGAGTATCCACATTTCTTCTTTTCCAAAGATACTTTCATGAGCAGTCAGTAGAGTGATTTTAAGCTCGAACATTCGAAGAAACAGGAGAGCTATATTACTCACCGGACATCGGCATCTGCCTCACACATTGGTTAGCTTTTTACATTCGTACCTCATGAACTACAGTATGGAATGGGTTGATACTTTTCAAATATGTTCAGGGTCATGACCTTAGATCCCTGACCAAGTTTCAAACCTCTTTTTCTGAATCAAAGCAAACAATGCGGCCTTTTGTACCTAGAAAACATTGGTTAAGTTTTTACATGCATGATTGTTTTTCATCAGCTTTTGTATTGAATGGATTGATACTTCACACATGTTTTAGGGTCATAATTTTAGATCACACACAAGGTCTCATGTCTCTTGTTTTGAATTTAAGGAACTAAGTGGCCTTTCGTTGTAAGAAAATTATTCATGTTCTTCATCTGATTTACGATACCTGATATACGATATACGTTATGAGATTACGATGCACGTTAGGAAGTTAGGACGTATCACGTGTATTATTTACGTACATGCCTTCTAAAATGGCGTGACCTTAAAACGGAAATTGTCATGTTGTATTGTTCTGCAGTCCGCGCTTAGACAGCTTCTCCGGTCCGTTTTTACAAAGAACAGAAATATTAACGAATATATGAACTCTCTCTTACATGTAAAAAATAGAAAAAAATGCATTCAGTGAAAAATCCTTTTGTTGCCATGAAAATGAATGGAAGCAACGTGTGATAGACTACATTTTTTCATAATATACATGTATATATTTTTGTTTGGTTTGTATTTACAGAAAAGTATTCACCACATGCCTGACTAAAGTAACAAGTGTTTGTTTTTCCGGTATTTTTCTATTTCGCCCAAACTTAATGACTGTATTTGAATTTAATGAAAAGACGCGACCGTGTTCATTTATTACAAACCTTACCATAATGTGTATTCACACGTCTCAGCCATTTACGAAATGCGGTTTACGAAATACGGTCTATGATATCTGATTTACTGTACACGTTTTGCGTTATACGTTCACCATACGAAACGACAACGACATACTCATTTATCTGATACGATCCGATGCGATATGATACGTAACGTTACGGTTCCACTTGGGATTTGATCTACGTTACGATACGTCACACACGATATATGCTGTGTTCGGGAACTCATCAGACGGCATTACTGTACTTAGAAAAATCTTGGTAGAATTGTTTACATGCAAGTCGCATCAACTACTGTATGGAATGGGTTGATACTTAGTACATGTCTTCCGGATCATAATCTAAGCTTCCTGAGCAAGTTTCAAATGTCTCGTTTGTACTTAGAAAATAGGTTATGCTATTCACGTGTAAGATTGTATCTCATGAACTACTGTTTGGAATGAGTTGATACTTCACAAATGTGTACAGGGTCATACTCGTAGGTCCCTGACCAAGTCATGTGTCTTTTGTTGATTTAAGAAATTTATGAGGCCTTTCGTACTTAGAAAATATTGGTTAAGTTTTAACATGCAAAGTTTTATTTCAAGAACTACTGTATGGAATTATTTTGCGTGCCCCCATATTTGAGAAACAAATAGTTTTTCATTAACCTACAAGCCTCTCAGACATTATCGAACAGTCGAATATGCTGCCTTATGGACAGCTTTTGTTAAGTTCTATCGTTTGGTCAGTGTTGTATATACTATTTACTAAAGGCACATGGAAGGAGTTTAAGACTTTACCGAACTATATTTTTTGGTTGACTTTTGGTCAGATAAGAATAGTCATTACCAAAAACACCCACCCACACAACTTAACCGTAAGAACCAACGCGAAATAACCCAGATTAGCAAGCTTAATCATTCGGATTCCCTTATACTTCACCTATGACCTGATCACAAAATACAAATATTTCCAAACCCACCAATAAGACTTCGTTATTTTAAATATGTTAACAAAAAGATTGTTGATAAACATGATTGAATGGATACAACTATATTTCAAGCACAAAATAACTTACTTCAAAGCTAATTATTAAATAAAATCTCACATCATTCATAAATCTTATGACTTTTAGGAACATGATAAAATAACTCAATATATTGCTGTCCTGTAATTTTGAACTCATATCCTTTCATGTGCCTTTTGTTAAATTATATATCTAAGCGACAAATCATTCGTAGCCTTATCAAGCTATCAATTTAGTTACTTCACAATATTACAACTGCTTATATGTAACCGAATGTCCGAAATTTGCAGCTTTACCTGCCCTTGCAGAATGCAATATACATTGCATAGATTGATTCGTCAATAATTAGTTGTTTATTATTATTACCCTGTGACAAAGAATTATCATATATCATTTTTTTATCAGAGGCTGTGTCCAATCAAAACGGAGAAAACAAGAACAGTACTATGGGAGCGAAGGCGACTTTTACAAGTGTCTTCCTAGGTTTGTTTTATCCAATTATGTTTCTTTGGAAGATTAATGCATTAAACAGAAAGTAGAATAGAGCAATTGTCGACGGGAATCTTCTGAACAATATCATTGGCTTATAAGTCTAGAAATTTGATTGAAATATGGATAAACTTAAAACAAACAATAAAAACCAATGTTAATTTTACAATTAAGTTCAGAGACATACGTAAACAAATGATATTGGAAAATCGTTACATCAAACACAATGGAAAATGCCTTTTTTTACAAAGCCTGGATAGACTCTGGTTTTATATTCATTGACGATAATTTTGACAAAGGCGAAATAAGATCTGAATATATACTTACTAAGCTATCAAAAAAGACAATTTGGATCTAAGAATAAGATAATCTAAAACGGTCTTTGTCAAAAGCTTGAAAACACTTCTTGAATTCATTCCAATCATGCAAAACGAAGATAAAAGCCACCTTCAGTATGATAATAAATAACATAAATATCAATGTTACAACTGAAAGATACATATATAGCCAATACATAAAAGATAAGTTCGAAAGTCTATATGTCCATAATCATTGGGAAATAATATAACCCAACAATAACAATTGGAATTCATTGTATTTCTTTATGAAAGAAATGAACCAAGATAATCGTATAAAGCAGTTTAGATATAAAACTATTCAGAGAATCTTAGCAACTAACGAGAATCATTTTAAGTGGAAAATAGCAAATAATCCCCTATGCCTTCTCCGTAACGAATTCGAAGATTACGAACAATTCTTTATTCGTTGTAAGTATATTGACATGTTTTGGTATACGATCAAAAAGCATTAAATAAATGGGTTTATCATAGATCGCTTAAAAAATTAGAGCATTTGATTTTTGGTTATAGAATACAAATAATAGAATATAATCATGTTGACGGTCTTTTAAATAAGATCGCCTATTGTATATATACCAAACATACTATATAAGTGAAGGGAGAACTTAACCTTGAATTTGATACAAACACTATTCAGTGATATCATCGTACCAATACAGTACTTTGAAACAAAAGGATTAAAACAAATTAAAGAAAAAATACTTAAGCTATCTATGGCTTTTAAGTTATAATTATTGAATTTGACGTTTTTATAAAGTGAGAGCTGCTGAAACTAAAAACAAACTTTTTCTTTGCTAACCATTTACTTTGTTGCAATGTTCTATGTTGTTCCTCTTTACATGTTGTATTTGAATTTAATTGAATAAATTAATTGTTGAATAACAATTGAAAAAGAAAGTCTGAAAGCTATTTAACTTTAGAGATAGTAGTTTTCTCAGACAAACGCGAATCATGCTATCTGTGCAATGATTTGTAATAGACAACCAAAATATTGCGAATCAGACTTAAACATTCGAGTATGATCCATGCTTCAGTCAATAACATATTTGTCATATACTAGTAATCTGTTTCTAAAAGGAATTGTAGATATACACTTAAGAGTAGAGATGTAAGATGGGAAGACTGTCATATCCGCATGTACTTTGCGGTCACATGTATAAAACACCTATTTCTCAAATTCTCCTTAGTGACTTCACAACAACATACCAACAGCACGTACTAAGTGTATGTTCTACCTTTTCGACTGTAATGAAACGATATATACAATGGAGTTTTTTTTTTCTTCACTAAGTAAAGTACATCTTTTTGTGAGATATGAGTTATGCAAGTCTGGTAAGAGTCCGGGTCTGGCTGCATAATTTCTAATCTTGGTTAAATTGACGTCGAACCTAAATGACCCACGACACCTATAGGGATAGATACTCCAGCTTCGTTCCCAAAACGAATTTCATTGTGTAGGTGAGTATGTTGTAGCTGTCTCGATTTACAAGGTGCGTGTTCAGTTTAATGTTTAAGTGGGTGAAGAGCTCAGTCGATACAACTTTTGCACGGTTTGCCGAGGTCCCGGGTTCGAGTTCCAGTATACCTGACTATTATTCTCACCTTAGTTTCATTTCCAAACGTGACTCAAATCACAATCTTTATGAAAGAATTTGAAGTTCTTATTTCTTATTTCAGATTGGATGTCTAAATGTACATATTTCGGCAATGTATATATTGTTTAACTTTATATGCAATATTCTCTTGTGATGTGTATCATCAGGGAATGTCGGAATATTTACTTCTTATTCAATGCAATATTTCATAAACTCACCTGTTTCTTTTTAATGTAGATTATTTTCTTGAGCTTTGATCATCTCACTGTAGCCTTTTCCCTTACAGATGGTCATTGATGTTTTTGACATATCTATCATAATAAATGTTTTTGACAAATTTTGTTTAAAAACAATTATTCATTGTTACATTATGATATGAATATGATTCAGTATCCCAGCGGATTTTGCGTGTTCTTTTAGTATCAAGGACAACACACTCCCTTTTCGTCAAAAACACATTTTTATTGACCAATTTTTTTATTTCAATATAGTGGAGAATAAAAGATAAACATGAAATCATGTAATTTTCAGTAAAAACTGAATTCTAGATAGATCTGATTTTTCTGGCCTTCTAGATAAGGTACCGAATACTTTCATAAAATTTATTAAATATGCTGACTTCTTCTCATTTATCACTTTTGGCTATATCTTATATATTCTTGAAATTCATCAATACAAATAGTTCTGAGACTTCCGACAATAAACGTGGATTTAAAAGTTCTTTTTACTTTTATTAATGCACAACATAGGCTTTAAAACCATTGCAGACCGTTTACTCTCTTTCCAATCACGCAATAAAAATTCTCAAGTACAGTTGTTTTAAACACAATACACATTTTGGAAATGAATTAAATATAGATCTATTTGGCTTATAATGGGTAGAAGAACTCATTTTTTTTTTATTTAACAAAATAAAGCACCTCTTATCAATATTTAAACAAGAATAGTTTTATCCACTTGTCACTTAAATCTGGACTGGTAGTTAACTGCAGTGTCTTAAGCCTTTATACAAAGCAATGTGACTATAATAAAGAGTTTTACGTCATTCTAACCAAATCACATTTATAGAAAATTTGACATTTTATAGATGATGCAATGGCATAGTCCATCTCCATCTCTTGAAGTGAAAGTTCTCTTATGGCTTGCTGAAGTTTTAATCTTTCTGGCATTACTTTCCATAATATTTCATTGTGTTGATATTTGTATTACACATGTTATGTGTCAGAACGGTAATCTGAAAAAGCGTACAGCGTGAACAATTTCATTGAAACATGCATTTAATCGTTATCTGGTACTAGACCGAGTATGTCTAAGAATAATATTGGTACTAGTGACCGGAATTAATTCCTTACAGAGGTAAAGGTAAAGGATATGTTATCATAGACATATTTATCTAGTTTTATATAACGCTATAGTGTGTAATGAAAGGTAATATTAGAGTTTTTTCATATTCATATTTCTCATACGAGAAGTCCTTGCCATCAAGTATTCATGTAACTCAGACAACACCAAGCACAGTAAACCGATTAGCTAATTCATTCTTATAACGTTACTGATACAATAGTTCTGTGATTTTTTATTTTTACTTCAGGACATTATTTGTAAGATTAACATGTGTATTCGGTCTACAAAAATTTATGTGTTAATATATTTATGATTAAATACAATTTATATATTGACAGAGATGACAATGAGTTAATGAATCTCAGAATAGAGATAAAACAACTTAAGAAAGAGAACCACGACTTGTGGGAGGCAAACATGGACTTTAGCCAAAGGTACGATTCGTTATATTGTAATAGCAACATGCCTAAAAAAGCAAATCTTAACAAACGACGCGTTGATGAAACCCCGAATGATTTGTAAGGTGTGCCCTGTCCTGCTTTTTTCATGAAGGAAAATGAAACAGCATTCTCCAACTCCATTAACACGTGTTGCATTACACAGTAATGTTGTAGGACTGGTAGATTGAATTCAGCAAATGATAAAAGGTAATAAAAGGTAAAGGGTAATAATTCAAATACAGGAAGAAATACGATGTACACCAATCTATGCACTATATTGTCATGAACCAAATAATGATTGATAGCTCTGGGTTGTGTGTACCTTCACATAAGAATAATTGAATTAAGTAAGTGTTATGACATTTTAACAGTATTCATGAAATGTAAAGACGTTTTATTTCCGTTGCTATGAGCTAAATGTTGAACAGGGGTCAGATACAAATATTCTATGATGCGCCCAAACAACAAAAGGTTGGAATAAACATCTACCCTTGTTACAATCACAAAAATGTAAAACGAAATAACCCACATTCGATGCGTCACTAATCGATTGCCTTCAATTAATGTGTGGACGATTGTAAAGGACTTTAAACGCTATTTCTTCGAAAAAGCAAGATACCTTAGGCCAAGGGAGCAAGAAAATGGCACATTTTCGGTCATGTAAACGATATAGTGTCTACCGTCGCTTACAACCTTGCAAACAACATTTCAGGTATATGAATTGTTGTACCATCCTGTTAAAACAAATTGCTGGTAAAGTCTGCTCTTTCTAGTGCTGGTATAATTGTCTCCGTTAAGATATCTTAGTAACAAACACTTTTGTCTCAACGTTGCCATTTTTATCTTTAAAACATATGAACAAAGATTTCCCTGATGATCTTAACTTAGCTTAATACTTCGCTTTCTGTGAATGAAAATATCACTCAACACCACAGCATGGTTTCTGTGTAACCAATGACGACATCTATGAGACATGAAATAAAGATTTTTTCCAAAAGACATTTGCTGATCACGATAAATAATTTCGAGATATGTAACAAGGACATTAGGCAAAAGGGATGAAGTCATATTGGTTATGTGTTACAAAATTGAATTTGTTCTATAACAAGATAGCAAGTCGAGCACTCTGCGAACAAATATGAAAGTAAGAAATGAAATGAAACTTGGATATTTCTCCTATCGCTTATTGACTTTATTTTTACAGGTATTGAAAGTATGAAACGTCCAAATGTAAAAATATAACATGAAACATCTGCAGTTGCTAACCGAAAACCACTTTAGCTAAGAAAAGTAGTCTAAAATAATCTTTATCAGAATTTGAATATATACATATAGATTCTAGTAAAAGAATTATCGATTTTGAAATGTTGGCCTCTAGTCTGATAGACTCGGACTTAGTTAAAGAATATTAAGACATAACTGTTTTAAGGTATTGGCATTCCGAAACAAAAATACTCTTGCAATTACAGTTTGTACGCCTGTGAGACAAAGCATGCGACAATAGAGAGAGAAAATAAACGACTCAAGTCGGACAATGACGCTTTACTCCAAAATTAGTAAGTATCTTTTGAGGTTTTGTAAGTATTGCCTTTAAGGACGTTATCGGTAGTTTTATCTGCGCACTTCATCTGCGCATCCAAGGTAGATAATAATCTGTTACAGAAGAGGTACTTGCATAGTAGTCGAATAAAATTTTTCATTCGGATGAAATTTACTGTATGCAATATTTTTCAAAGAATAATCAAATTATCCATAGAACTTTAGAAGGTTATTGACGTTTTTTATATATTTTTCATGCATATTAAGCCCCCAGCTTTTTTTTCAAGTTTAAAGTTATTCTAATCGTTTTTATAAATGTTTTTCAAATACGGTTACCATGGAAACTGTCATTTTACAGAAAAACTAACTCGTCAACATATACTTTTTTTTGTATTTTGTATTTCAAGATTAAATTTTACTTTACATACTGAAAAATAAGAAAATTCTATGAAAGTAATTTTAAGATTTCTTCATTTATTTGTAATACATATGATAATTTTCATTGTTTTTTGTCGAATACAAAAAATTGAAAAACTGAATTGGATAACAAAAAATGTTCAGATTGTAATAATTTGAAAATAAATTGAATAATAAAGTATTGAATATATGAATTCATGTTGTTTGTGTAAATAAACCTTCCAGAAATTATTCTATTACCCTTGAAGATGGTATGGTCATTTTGACAGTTTTGCCCCAAACGGTGACCATGGAAACTGTCATTTTCCGCAAAACCTAACTCGTCAACCTGCATTTTTGTTTTCATTTTCGAATTCACAATAGAATTTTGAATAACTTGTCAAAAATTTAGAAAATTCTATGAAAGGATTATTTTCTTATAAAACTGTAGAACATGTCCTTAATTTTAAAATTACTGTTTATACACCGCATACAAATGATACTGCAACGATTGGTTGATAAAAAGCGAGCAAATTTTCACTTTATTTTTTTTTCTTTTTTTCGTTCAGAAAGAGCGGCAATACCAAAGGGAAACCTAGATAAATACAAAGTTTATTGGCCATGCGTCTTTTCCAAGTAATGTCGATGAACGCCATCAATAAAGATCACGTGACACTACTTTAGAATGCTTTATTTGGTCATGTTTAGATTATTTACTTTTAAACTTAAAACCTTGTTTATTTTTATATGGGCTTCAGAGATCTGTCCCCTAAAGGATCGCACGATAGATCTCCTCGTAGATATAATCACAGCACTGAAAATACTGGTGTGTGTTGTGGAAGAGAAGTTTCAGTAGCATTTTATGAGTTCTTGAAGTGGCATTTTAAAGTTGTGTGAAGGGGTGTAAAACAAATGTCAGTATGAAAAAATCTCATGAAAGTTAAGATGTATGTAGCGTTTAGTTAGTCAGCAAAGGAGTTATATACAACATTGCAAAAATTATAAACCTTTGTTTTTACCTAGCAAGAGAAACATCACATGGTCAATGCCTAAGCAAGCCGAATAAAGGGGTCACTGACTGTGTTAAATTAAGCTTATGTCAAAGTAATGTCAAAATTTATTGGAACTATTGTATACATGTATATCTACTAGTAATCAGTTTTTAAAATAAATTGTAGATATACAGTATAGTGATGTAAGATATGAAGACTATCATACCAACATGTAATATGCGGTCACATGTATAAAACAGCCTTTACTCAAATTCTCCTAAGTGACTTCACAATAACATAACAACAACGCATAACTACAATATATATTTAATAGTGTTTTTGGTCTTCGAGCCGCTGTGTGTTTTTGTTAATAAAAGGTTTGTCATTCTCAGATTGATGTTTCCCTTATCAACAAAGTATAATAATATATCATAAGAAAGCTTGACAAGTCTATGTTGCGGTAATTTAAGAATATGTAGCCAGTATCCAATTACTCTTTTCAAAGCCATAATTTGGATGTGATACTGCCTGTATCTTTTAAAACGGATAGGTTACATGCCTCAGGTTGAACCTGTACAAAGCAGTTCATATGGTCGAGACCCCAAAGTTCGGACCAATATACAACAGTAAATGTAATTTTTGGAATGAATGGAAGACTACATTAAAAGATTTGAGGATAAACAACAATACCCTCTGAGTTTTGACTGCAGAACTTTCATCCATTTATATAACGACAACCTATTAATTGATATAATTGACTCCGATATATACATGTATAAGAAATTCGAAACAACATCATGTTTCTTCTCATTGTATGACCAGCATTCCTTTTAAGAAAGTCCATCTCCTTTTTTTAAGACTGCTACTTTTGCCCTTTAATTTATAGTCATTACAGAGTGGTTGGAAATCCTATTTTGCCAATCAACAATAATATTTTCAATAAGCCTTGTCATATGCTGGCATTGACGTTGGTATAGACGTATAGACGCAATACCATACTTTATATCTGGAACAATGCACCCTACTAGATGACCGTATTATTGAGATATAAAAATGATTGGGATGCCATTGGTCGGACACAATAAATGGGATTGTTTGGCTTTGGATAAGAAGGACATAAGATAAGGGAAATCATTTCAATGATGTACATATATGACGTAAATCAACCACATTCATACAATCAATTAATGTCGAAACCTTCTAGAAAAGAGGTGAGGTCAGAATATAGTTTATTATGGATACCTTCAATATTCCACGTTAAATATGGTATCTGGCATCAGTTGCTTGTGGACAGCCTCGACAGGCTTTCTAGGACTTGTAACCGTTTATCGACTTGTCACTTTGCGCTTTCCTAATTTCACTTTGTATGTCGCTATTGATCGATTGCCGCTTCAACTTGCCGATTTTCATCGTCGAAGTACGCGAACCTTAAAATGTTACAGGCATAAGGTTTATCCAAGATTTCTATTCCGAAATAACTCGAGCAAATAAGCACGGGGAATTGAGAGTAAAACGTTAATTCAATTTTTTCTTTTCTTCCATCGTGCTACAACAAAACTAGACAGTTTACATGTTTACACCTGATATAGCTCATCATATGTCATCACTTCATGTGACCGCACGTTACTAAACAATTTCAACTTTTTATCGGCCCTGTCTGCCAAAGATGTATGTTAATATGCGGTCACGTAAGGTACCAAGTGACATTGGCCTATCTTTTCATGTTGATGTTGTAAGGGATGCCAAAGGTGTTTCTCTTGCCATATATAGTTACAAAGCCTTTTAGCCGACTGAATACTTTCATAGCTAGTTGTGATAAGTGAAAGGGAACTTGAGGATCTATACTTCGAGCAGTTAAATTGTGTAAAAATGACAACAACAACAACAAAAAATTGAAATAAGAAATATTTGCAAATTTTGCCAGTTATTGAGACATTCATATTCATTCATTTTTGGTTAAAGTGTGTACTGCTAAATCTTAAAGCGTAACGTAGATCTAAAGAACGTTTGCAACTGATTGAAAGGAAATAATTCAGGTAGAGATAGAGGTGTTGTCTGAAAAGAATGATCGGCTTGAAGAAGTGTATGCTACTTTCTTAACAAATTCTTATATTTATACATTTCCTGGTTGATAGGTCTGTCGAAGTAAAACAATAAGCGTTTTTGAAGAGACAGTGGCATGTCATTTAGGACCGATCCTTTGATTAAATGGTCAATCAGGAGTTACTTTACTAAGACAACTGCTGTGTTTTCTTTTTTAATATCAAGTTAGCTTAAACTGGTTTCAGAATAAAGTTATTTATTTTACATGGATTGTGAAGTAAGTTCTTTAATCTTATTTAAGTAACTCTGAATTCCGCTTGCTGGATACTCAACCAGTATTATGTCAGCTATGTGTCTACTTTCTTCGATTTCAACGCCAATCGAAATAGAAAGGGTAAATTTGATGTTTTGTAACTGGGAATTGTACCTATGAACATGTGCTATAACGCTATTATGGTGAACTTGGGTGGTACCCTCTTTAAGTTGGTAGGTATGTCCGTATTATCAAATATTGGTACACATACTTTGTCTAGTTGGCTGTGCAAATCACCCTAATAAGTGGGTTAGATGTAAAAAAAAATCTTCTTAGCGTATACATGTCAAGGAATGTATTGCACATTCGTGCTTAGACAAATATCAATCATTTTCCATGTAATTAAGCAACGTGTAATTAAATCTTTGTTTTTAACAATGGCGCAATTTCATTGGTAACTGTTCAGTTCTAGATATGTATAACTGTTAAAGTCATTTTTTAATACGAATCTTGTTGCTGAATTCGTAAGTATATATTTGCTACATATTGAGACACATTCAGACTTATTCTTTTCAGGCTGCATTAAAACTGCATGTATATCAAACCTATTAAATACAGTTATATACTTCTTTATAATGAAACCTTTTCTTTTTGCATTACACATTCTTTTTTAGCATCGACATTGCGTCGTATGAGAGTACCGTGGACCAATACGAGCAGGAGTTAAACAATAGGAACTGGTATTTAAGTAGAGCAGATGAGAAGATAAGGGTTCTTAAAAAAAGGTATTTCATGGTTATATCCATAAAGTACAGGTTATTAACAAATATCTCATTGCGTTGTTCTCTTATGACAATGGTAATTGGTTTGTTTTATGGCACAATATTTCAGCCTGTCGTTGACACCAGTGAGCCTTCCAATGCTTCTGGTATTTCTCAGTCAGAGTTAGAAAACTTCTGTGCGGGTTACTGATTATTATCACTACAGTTAACTTTATTTATTTTCAACATCATGTCTTGAGTTCAGAGCTCCGAATGCGTGACCATGTCGAACTCGCAACCGATTGAGCTATCTCTGCTCGATGTGCAAGATGTCATTCACGTGTATCATTTAGGATTTATATTCAAATTCACGTGTATGATATTTGTGTCAAGATTGTGTAAATCATGTATAGTGTTCTAGATTGTTACAAGAAATATAACTTGGTATTTATCCAAATGTTAATACAGGATTTCCGTGCATGATTCCACGAGTTAACTTACCTAATTTACATTTTGTAATGCAGACATTGTTATATAGTTTATGCATTACTCAATATGATACATATATGTTTATGCAGCAATTTGAATTCTATTCAGCCATAAACATTGTAAATATTCTTGTCTAGACTCGTTTTTTAATATTTAGCAAAGATTAAGTAAAACAAGTCAGATATTGGTTTTAAGCGTACAATAAGTTTAATTGGATAGAGTACAATAAGTTTGTTGCTAAAATACGGTTAAGCCCCAGTCTGGCTACATAATCCTGTCACGTTGGTGACAAAAGTTAGAGGAACAAAGGAGAAATAATATGACAGGCGAAAATGGTATTATTAATGTTCTCGGTATAACACGTGTGAACATAATACTATACATATAACATCGGATGTGCGCAGTGTAATTCAATGTTTACATTGCTTTCTTATTACATGTGTATTGTTTACAAAGTTGAGTTTTCACTACAAACTTTACGGTTTTTTATTATTAGGCAATGCTTTGGATGATGTGAGGATATGCCTAAATAATTCTAACCGAATAAAGTATGGTACATGTATGTCTAGTAACCACCTGTTTCAATCCATAAGAGTTTGATTTAGTAGCTACAAGGACAAACGTGTTTCGGCCTTTCTTTGATATTAATTGCTTAAAGAGACCAATCTTAGTGTAAGTTAATCAAACTTTGTTCCTGACTTATCAGGTCACCATTCATAAAATCGTATAAAGCAGTTGGTTAAAGATCCTTGACTAAAGAGGAAGTATTGCCTAAAAGCTTTATATCGTATAAGAATTATTGATAAAAGAGTATTTCCTGCATGTAAAAGAAAATCTTTATGGTGTGTTTTATATACGACATTAATAATTGCTGGGTAAGAAAGCCATTGTAGTACATTTCATAGAAGAATATTCATTTGGATTGAATTCGCTTCGAAATTAGGTTATATGTTCTCCAACACATCGAACTATGCTCTTGTATTCTTTATTAGTATTATTATCTACCGTTAGAACTTCCTAATCATTAAAATTTCAAAACAGTTCTGTATTTTACTACTGCTTAAATGATTCATACACAATCGGGTTTTCAATTAGTCCATCGAGTGATATGCACAGATAATTATCCGTTGGCATCTTCATTCATAATTTACATATGGGCATAGACACCATTGAAACAATTTTTGCTATCACTTTTTAAAAGGCGAATGTAATTGGTAATACATGTGCAATGTTGTGTAGCCAGTTGTTTTAGTAATACGCTAAGTTAAACGTGTAAGAGCTTAAGAATTGCCGTCGCATTTAAAAAAAAAGAATCAACAAGTTGCGAACCTTATATAGTTTATTTTTATACATATGTCGATGCAACTTCAGTAGTTATCTTCTCTCATAGAAACCCAAACTGTTGTTAAAACCAGCTCTCAAAATGTCTTCTTTTTCAGCAACATGTATGTGCGTAGAGTGGAACAAGAATTGAAAAGTGTCAAAAAAGAGTTTGGTACACTACAGGAAAAGAATAGTGAACTGCAAAGGAGGTATATGCATTTCATGTTTGTTTTCAGAAAGTTACGTACAGTCTGCTACTGGATTAGTATTGAAAGTTACTTGTAAATGAAGGCCAGAAGCAAAATGTTATAAAATTGAAGGAGTATGGCGACGTACCTGCAAATATCTAGTGTTTTGTCACATATATCTTTACTTATCATTATGCTCTGATTGATCATGTTTCGAGTTGAATTCTAAATTGTGTAACTGGGCATACAAATACCGGTGGATGATTACGATACCATGACAGGTTTGATCAAGAAATGGTAATAGATGTAGCACAGAAAAAGAAAAGAAAGTGAAACAGTACCGCCACGAACAGAAACTGACACAAATGAATTAAAGTAAGCAGAAGAGGCAATCAAAAATACATGTACTTTATAATCAGTTTGGCATTATTTGGATCAACTGAACTGAACAGAATAAAATGAATTCAAACAATGTACTTAAATACTCTGTGATTTAATTAATGTGGTGCACACATTTCCATTAGTGACTTAAACTTCATTTAACAATTAGTATAATACATATGTAGGGTTTTACATTGACATTTTTACTTTAAAATGCATCGTTAAGCTGACTCTGGAAGTTAAAGTATCTTGATATTCTTTTATTCAGAAGAAATTCAATGATTTATCTCAAATTAACGTTGCAGTAATGATGCATACATTAAGAAGTTGGGTAAATATCGACAAGAACTTTACCAAGCAAAAGTAGATGGTGAGACAAAAGATAAGAACTTCGAACTTCAATTGAGGTATGCCATGATTTTTACCAAAACTGAACACTCTCTTCAAAATAAGCGGTCTAATTGAAAAAATAAAACTAACTCTACAAAATTATTTTCATTCATATGATTTTCCTTTAATTGTCATTCAACAACTTATCTATTTAAATAAATTCAAAAACAACATGTATAGAGAAATAACATAAAGCATTACAACATTGTAAATGGTTAGAAATATTTTTGTTGTTGTTTTTTTCCCCACTAAATCCAACTTTATTAAACGTCAAATTCAACAGTTATAAGATATAAGCTTCAGACAGCTTATATATGTTTTTAGAATTGGTACGGTTTTGTTAAGAAGATGTTATAGAATAGGGTTTGTATTTTAATTCAAAGGTTGAGTTCTACTTTCAGTTATATTCTATGGTTTGTATATGTAATAGGCGACATTATTTAAAAGAATATGTACATGATAATATTCTACTAGTTGTAATCTACTACCAGAGATCAAATGTTCTAGATTTTTAAACGATCTATAATTACCACATTTTCTTAATTCTTTTTGGGTCGTAGACCAGAATATGCCAGGACGAAGGATAGAAAATGTTAATAATCTTCGAATTCCTTACATACACGGCATAGGGATTTGCTATTTTCACCTTTAATATATTCTCGTTGTTTGCTAAGATTGTGTGAATAGTGTTATATTTATTTGCTTTATACGATTATCTTGGATTATGTTATCCATCAAGAAATAAAATGAATTCCAATTGATATTGTTATCTACTGTTCTTTCCCAATGAGTATGCCCATGTGGACGTTCGAACCTTTCTTTCATGTATTGGTTATATTTGCACTTATATGTTGTAATCATTAATATGTATGTTATATTTGAATTGTATTCTGTGTACAGAGATATAAGACCTTCGGTGGGCTTTTCCTTTCCATAGGTCAGTTGTTATGTCTGTGTTAAGTTTTAGACCTGAACATTTTCCGAAATTATTAGTGATGCTTTTGACAGCTTTTAGTGTGTGTTCTTTTTAAGAAAATACTAGTACCGTTTGCTAGTTGAGTAATTTTGAGATCGTTAATTGCTTCTTTATCATAGCATACTAAAATTCCACAAATATCTTGACTTTGGCGAATTTTGTTTGCCAGTGTTTCGGCAATGATGACATACAGAACAACAGACGAAGGACACAAACATATTCCTCGAGATAGTTTAAAAAGTCCAAAACTTAACCATAACTAATATAAATTGTCTCTTATTTTTATATTACTATCTCCATTGTGAAATGTACTTTGTTAACACAAATGCATTAGCAGGGCTTAAGTTTAACATTTAAGAAATTAGTTTGTAAGCGATCCGAAGCTTAGTTGATAGACTATGATTGGCATGTTTAATGGAGACAAAGGTTGTTTCTAATCATGATCCGACTGCATTGTCTTATCACCTAGGTTACAAACATAAAAGGTTTCCAGTAAACTAATTTGATGTTTGTGTATTAACCCGAAAGCTGTGTTCGTTTCTCTGATTTAGAATTACAGACCTAGAGAGAGAATTGGACCAGTATAAACAAGAACTACACCAAACAAAATTGAATTCAAACAACGAACTCAATGAGAGGTAAGTCTTAATAACGTGCTATGTAAATGATGTAAATACTTAACCTGTTTTTAGTAATACGAGCATGCGAGAATGGGTGATTGGTATAAACAAGAAATGTCGTTTAAAAGGTGGATTTCCAAACGCAATTGAGGCTTGTAAGAACCTTTGTAAATGACATTTTATAAGCATGTCCTTCATAAATTCTCAACCGACCAATGAAATAGTACTTCTTTCTTCTTATTGGACCACTACAAGGTTTAGAATTCGAAACCCCTTAAACTTTGAAACGTACTTCGTTGTGTAAATCCGAAGTGTGCCACGATGGATATCTACTACAAGAAGAGACACATTTTATTTCTGAATAACCAAGTCATTTTCGCATAAGTACACTATTGCATTTCTTGTCCATTTTAGAATTGCAAGCCTACAAAGAAAGTGCGAAGAACGGTATCATCAATTGGCGGATGCAAATTCAAAATTACAGGAGTCACAGGATAAGAATGATGATTTTCAAAACAGGTATGTCCTCGTTTTGATTTCTTTAATAAACCTCATTGATGAAAACCTGTTATAAATACAGACTTCACTTCCTTTCTATATTAAACTTATATCGTTGGCATCAATGTCGAGGTCAACACTTCCTTTCTATATTAGATTTATATCGTTGGCATTGAGTGTCGAGGTCAAGTTTCCTTATTTGACCACTTGTCAAAATTTGCTTAACGTGGTGTGGTTTTTTTAACATGTTTTTCTTGTAATGCTCGAATTAAGAAATGCATGAAACAAAGTTTTGAGAACCTACGATTATTTAAGATTGTACTTATGGTGCAAAAGAACTTAACCTTATCAGGTAAACTAGTAATTTTAAAAAACGATACAGGTGTCTGTTTATTCAGGATTATGTCAGTATATGTAATGAAACACGGGCTTATGGTATGTTCAGCTTTACAATTTTGATTTTGTCTTCCTCATTGAAATACCAACAGTGCCAGCTGAAACAACATTTGCTTTCCCTTTTTTGAAATAGCTTATGATGGAACTACATAAATGACTCGTTTGTTTCACTGGTTTACTAAGATTAAAGCACTAGAACTTAAATATGAACGTTTCAGTCCAACAAATATATATCAGACTTATTACAAATCGTATTCAATTTATGTTCTAATAAACATTTGGCTATGTTACTACATAAGCAAAAAACGTGTCTCCTTTCTAAGAAATTGAAATACGGCCGAGACCAACAATAATACCCTTTTTTTAGGAACAGATCATATTCGCGTCAAGTGGAAAAATATTTGAACAATGTAAAAGGTCAATTAAATACGGTACAAGAGAAGAACGGTGCACTGCAAAAGAGGTAAAATTCTTCAAAATTATGTACTTCAAGTGCTGTATATAATAAAAAAAAAAGATCCACTGAACCTGTTTGATAATAACGACAAAGACGTAACCGTTATACGTTGGTTGTTTGGGGTGCATCCATATTTGGTTACATCGACTCAATCAGTACATAGCTTCCCACACTGAAAAAAACGGTACGGTGCATAATTGTTTAATGATCAACTTATTTTCGATGCTCAACATTAAATTGCTTCGATGCTTTTCCATGAAAAGCGAATGAAGTATATAAAATAGAATGTATATAAAATAGAATTATTTATACATTGGTAAAGTAACTAATAGGACCTAGTTTTATTGAAAAAGCAGTCGGTAGCTTTTTATTGTAATTTATAGATGAGAGAAATTTGAAGTAAGGGTACAGCTTGTTTGATAATTAAAACCATGATGTAG
Source organism: Cerastoderma edule (assembly GCA_947846245.1). NCBI lineage: Eukaryota > Metazoa > Mollusca > Bivalvia > Cardiida > Cardiidae > Cerastoderma > Cerastoderma edule. Next base: position 27,211,617 of record OX401408.1, on the reverse strand, counting down.
CCGAACTACTGTTGAAAGGACATGAAAACCCAAATCATGTAGGGGTAAGATTGTGGAAGAAAAGATAATTATTTGGACAGTTACATGTAATATGCTCTTATCTATACTCCGTCGCCTAGTGGTTAAGGCGTCCGCCTCGGGATGGGGAGGTCGAAGGTTCGAGCCCCACCAGGGGCGTTGTTCCGGAGAATGTTTCTCGTGGGACTTGTTCCGAAATGGCCGGTTCGTGAGCAATGAGCTTGTTAAATTAATGGTTACCGACTAATATCCGCTAGGCGCCTGGCATAGTGATAGAAGTTGTGAGGTACTTGGTATAATCAGTGAAAACTGTCTCATAAGCCAAAGCTGGCTGGCCCTTTCAAAAAGGGTGACACTATAATAAAATAACCTTTACGTTACTTATATCCATTTGTTATTTTGATCTTGTAACTGGAGGAAAAGCCACACGTGGATAACAAAATTGCCATGAGTTTTGCATTTCGGTATTTCAAGTTTTCAAGACGTTACTGTTACATTTGAATACGGAATGAGTGATGTATCATGATGCTTGTCTTATTTCTTTTCAGTAACAAGGAAATCGAAATGAAACTGGTGGAAAGCCAGCAAGAATTAGAAAAGACAACGTCCGATTTGTACAAAGCAAAGGAGGAACTCAACATTCTACAAAATGAGTTAGTTATCAGTTTTTTTTATTCTCTTAGAATTCATCAAAACAAACTTACAGTTGAAATCTTCTATGTGGTTAAATCAACTAAGACAGTATGTGAAGTGTGCCGTTGAAGATGTTGTTTTTATATTGACTCCAATACTAGTTGAGATAAAAAGCCGACTTAAAACTATTGAAATAGTTGTTAATTCCAAAATTGATTTCTGAGTAAAGCAACAATTAACTCTCCATGTAATACAGCTAACAAAATATGAACGTAATCAATACATGCTTGCACGTCTGTGAACAGTTGGTTATAATGTCGTAAAACAAGCTTCACCGACTGTTCGACTTAAGAAAGTTGGTCAATCGTTTAAATCGACATTCCTTGTACGAGTATTACATTAACTTTTATTGTTGCTGATTTTCAAAAATTAAATGTATTGCAATTTCTCAAACTGAAATCTTGACTGTTATATAGTCAATCATAATTTCAAAGGACATATCAAAACAGCAATGATAATTCCTGTAATTCAATAAATATAAATATGTAAAGTAGTTTGGTCGGTACATGTATCTAAATTTTAAGTTTCTAGACGTCATAGGATTATTTTCTTGTAACTTACGAAAATAAAGGAAAACACACATATTTAATAATTCAGCAGAGAAACCAATATCATATGAGATGAATTTGGGTATTTTTCATTAACTTCTAATTTGATGGCAAGACGACAGATTCTAAAAATAGCGCGCATATATATCAAGCTATAAATAACCGGTCAGGTGATACTCAGAATACACATTGAAAACAAGCATACATGCATTTGCACCGAAGTGTTTACATTGAACTAGTCAGAATAACACACGGATGGCATTGTAAAACTTACATAGAAAAAACAGCAAGGTATACGGGGTTAATGATTAACAAAAAGAAAAATAATCGTCTGGTTTGTTACAGATTTAGAATTGAGACGCTTCCAATGGCGTGTCTCGGGACATTATTGTGTACCTTTAAAGATATCATCCAAATCAAAAGGGAAACTTGCCATTTAAGAAGTCGCTTAGCAAAGTCGTCGTGTGTAGACACGTTCATGCTACTTTGCTGATTATTCTATTCCACCCAATTACCGCCCGACTATCCGTAACTAAGACGTAACTAATTACCATATAACGGATGCACAATTCCGTTAATATCTTCTATCCTAAAGCGATTTCTGGGACTTTCTTTTCATGAATATTTGTTTGAAGTATATCTGAATACCATATGCAAATTCCACTTTTTACATATCATATTATTATCGTATGAAGTCCGAGTACTAAAAAGAAACAGTGCGCAAGATATAGGATTAAAACTGCAAAAAGGGTATTCTATGAGTTTTAAAATTCAAAATTTGTTTTAAAACATAGAATATTCATATCAATTTACCACCATAGATGTCAGTTTTCCAATCACAGTACACTCATTGTTCTAGGGCTGATGGAAAACATGAAATCGTTCGGAAAATTGACCAACAAGTCACACTTTTAAAACAGGAAAAAGAAGACCTCACAATCCTCTTGGTAACATTTTAAGATCCGTTTGCAAGTCTTTAATTCAGTGCCGAATATGCCAACAATAATTGTGTATTGCTTTTGTTGTTACTTTATGTATAGTGCATCCACTGCAACAGCTAAACAATATCCTCATGATTAACCAACTTAAAGGCTCATAAAAAGGAGATTAATGCTATATTAAACTAAACTACATGTATTTGGTAGACTTTTGGTCAGATTCCAATAGTTATTACCAGAAAACCCCATCAGCAAAACTTAAACGTGAAAGTCAACCAGAAAGACAGCTATATTTCAAGCACAAAATAACTTATGTTAAAGAAGTCAATTTAATAGGGTAATTTATAAATTAATTATCTTTACTTTTATGAACATAATAAAAGAACTCCATATCTTTTCAGTAATTTATTTGTACTCATCTTCTGTCATGTGCCTTTAAGCGAAAAGAATAAAGGACATCAACAAACTTTAAGAAGAGTTTGCCATTGTTTGATTTACAAAAATGCGTTTCAATTTAATACATTTCAATCAATTTCAAGACTATCTAAATAACATATGCTTTAACCATAAACATAACATTAATCGATATTCAGAGACATAAATTCTTTCTCTTGATAATCGCCACTAGGTTAAATACGAATCCATATGATGCTTGACAATCGATCCAATTAATGTTACGTTACCATTTATTCAGGCTGAAGAACGCATGTGAAGAAACAAAGCAAATAAAAGAGTCATTGGCGCGTATGCAGAAGGAGACAAGAACAGAAAACAAAAGGTTCGTATATCCTTACATCTGTTATATATGCAAATATGCAGCATGTCGAGAACCATTCATAATGGAACAAAAGTTGGTATGCCGTTGATACCTACATTCAAATCATCTTTTTTCTAGCATCAAAGCATATGCAAATTGATTGGAACATGAAATAGCAGTTTGAAAGATGAGCTTCGGTCAGTAAAAGTGAAGAAAAGCAGATTTGGTTGTTCGACATTTATGTGTCCTTTTAAGAAATAAGGAATATGAAACGAAAGTGAGAGAGAACCACTCTGAAATAAAAAGGACACAAACGGATTTAAGCAAACGGTAGGAGGAAAACAGCCGACTTCAAAAAGAGTTTGTTATTATTTAATTTAAATGTAATTTGCCTAGCTCAAATAAACGTCAGTGTCTCTTTTGTTAGTGTTTCTATATTGCTTTGAAACGAATGGACCATTCCAAATTGTGTTTGTCTTTTTCAAAAATATGGCAAAAAAGGAAATATCAGAGAAACGGTATGAAATGAAAATGGCACAAATTGATTCAAGAAAAGCCAGGGAGGAAATCCGTCAATTTCAAAAGGAATGTGTCATTGTTTGTTATATGAAAATGAGTTTCATTTCAACAAATCGAAAGCGAGTCTAAAACTGTATTAAAACATGCTGTAGTTTAACCATACACATAATATTATTTGATATTCAGAAACAAGTTTTTTTATCTTTTAATCATTAGCCGCTAAAATAAGAATCTATAAGATGCTTGACTATCGGTTCAATTAATGTTACCATTTATTCAGGTTGAATAACGCACTTGAAGAAACAAAACAAGTAAAAGAGTCATTGGCGCGTGTGCAAAATGAGACAAGAACAGAAAACGAAAGGATTGTTTTATCATTATATCTGTTATATATGCAAACATGCAGCATGTCTAGAATCATTTATAATGGAATAATATTTGGTAATATTAAACTGTTGGGTTTAAGGCGGTATATCAATATCAAGAGTTTTGCCTGGAGTTGTAGCATTCAATAATACAATGTGCAGTTAAGGATCCAGCGTTTCTTCATTCAAGGAGAAATCATGTCAGAAGTGTAAATACATGTAAGTCCTAGAGTTAGCCCAAATTACACATGTAAAGAGGAAATTAACAAGTCTTAATTTAAATATGTAAATTCTTATACAATTGGTAGGTAGTCAATCATTTTGAACAAACCTTTCTAAATCACATATTCATGCAGTTTGAATAGGGGTTCTTTCAAAAGGCATGAGAATGAAACTAAAACCGGATATGTAAGAAATACTGATGATATAGGTGACTTTTACGGTGGGGTCAAATTTACCTGGCGTTGACCTTTATGCAAGAATAAATCAGATTGGGATGACGCGGTATAAGTCAATATCACCAAGATATCGTGCATCGTACTTATCGTGTGTGTATTCGTGCAAATACTTGACGGACCGTTCCAAATATCTATATCGAAACCTAACGTAGTGTGAAATTATGATAATAGAGGTCATCAACGTCAGGAGAGTTTGTTAATATTACAACTGGTAGTATTTGGTTACTGGTAATGGTCTTGTTTTCACACCAGGGTCCTCGTTTTGTTAAGCAGCATCTTTCATGAACGATTTACTGTATTTTCAGTAATTCTAATCTTAGACAAGAGGCTGATCGATACAAACAAGAAAATAACATCGTTAAAGAAGAATTACGAAAGTCAGTAGAGACGATAACTTCCGCTCAAGAAAGGTTTGTCATTACGAGACGCATTTAACAAACATATGAAAGTATGCACCTCCTTTACCAGTTAGATCATTATCTATATTCATAAGCATGCATATACATAGACAATTAACGCAGGCCGAACGACAAACAGAATAGCCTTATGCATAAATGAAAAATATATGCATTGTTATATACACAGGTAATAAAAAAAAATAGGTATCGCAACTAAATGGTCATCAGCACCGATCGGCCGTGATAGTATTTTAAAGGACATCTTCGTTCAGTGCATTACAATGCAGTAAGAAAACCCTTATATGTTATTGATAGTGCAAAAGACGGATCAAAAGTCGAGAGTTTTATCTTTTAGATATGCATGATTAATCAGGTGACCTTTTTCATTTCTGATGTTTTATCAAAGATAAATAAAGGCATTTGATTTTAATGATAAAGAAAAAAAGATATTGCGTAAGCGACAATTATTTTCATAATTTCGTAACTAACCAAGCAAGTATGAATTGCTTGTATTCGACATGCGTTCAATACCAAGGCGAATTTATTGTATAAGATCGTAACATTCGCACCTGAAAAGGTGTATTTAAGAAATGCAATGGATTAAATGCTAAAAGATCATGAGTGAATAGTCAATTAATAATTAATGAGGAAAAACTAAGGCATTGAAATAGCCATTTGAACATCGATTTACTGACATCGTCTTATTCTATTTCAGGATTGACCATCTAGAACGAGAACTCAGAGACGAACAGCGTCAATTGGCAAATGCGAAATTAGAGCTTCAGCAGAGCCTAGGAAATAATGATGATTTAAAAAACAAGTAAGTTTTCTCATTAAAACACGGCTCAAGTTTGCTTTTCGTGAAATTACTTTATTGATCAGATACTAGAACTTGATATAAAGTATCACATATTCTTTTCACTGCCAAAATATGTTCATTTAACGTAATGTTTTAACTTTGATATGGCAATTTATAGGAAGATGGTCAGACTTTCAGTATCACGATTCAAACAGGATAGTATTTAATATACAGAAAATATAATCTTTTCTTTTAATTATAAGCCGCTATAATACACGAAAACCCTTATGAAGGGTGACTATTGATTCAAGTTATGTTACATTCATTCCGTCTGACGAACGCATGGAAAGAAATACGCGAATTAAATTAGAACTTTGTCGCGTGTCCTAAAGGGGACAAGAACAGAATACGAGATACTTGCTTTTAACAGAATCATTCATAATGGAATAAAAATGTGGTTAAATGCTCACTTTAGGTTTCTGACTGGTTATCATTGTCATGAGTTAATCAGAATTTTACCTGGAGCTGAGGCCTTAATAATACAAATTGCTTCTAAGGAATCGACACTTCCTCATGTAAGGAGAAACTATGTCAGAAGTGTATAGATGTAGGTCTTAAAAATAACTTAAACATTCACTTGTGTGTGACTTTGATTTTACCAATCTCGAATAGTCATCTTCTTAGAAAACCATATGTCAATCCTTTTGAAATTAAGTTACAAAACTAGATCGTTTGTTTTGGTTGGTCGATTTTGCTGGTTTGTAACACGTGTCCTGGGTTCGATCAATACGAGCGTAACTGTTTCGTGTTGGTTTTGTTTGGCAAGACACATCATAGCACAAGCATTGTCCTGGATATATGGTGTTAAAAACTGAACAGATATTATATATGTCGGTTTCCTTGTTTTTGGTTTATTAAGCCACATACCGCAATGACAGCTTACTTTATTTTCAGTATGCTAAAGCTTAGGAAAGTTGCTGAACGATACAAACAAGAAAGAGACAGTGTAAAAGAAGAATTAGAAAAAGCGAAAGAGGAAACAACTTCTTTTCTAAAATGGTCAGTCGGTATTTTTAGTGAACTTACGTAACTCATTTATGAAAGAATGTGATTGATATCTGCTTTAAATGTTAGAACATTACTTCTATTAAAATGCAGATGTTTCTATTCAACGCTCGAAGATCGATAGATATGAAAATCCAGTGCAAACATAAGACTGCGTGTATGTTTATGTATATAAATATCACAATTAAATTATTATTGGCAGCTTCTTTACGGTTATATGGAGACTGGTAGATAAGTAAGTTGATATATGAATCTATCTTCTTCTGCAACAAAAGATTTTCCTGTATACTTTTTCATTTTTTGAAAGTTTAAAATATCTTAAAATTCAAAGACACATGTCTTTAATTTTCCTACCACTTTGCGTGTAATGTTGGTTCCGTAGTTGAATCGTTTATACCTCATTCTGTACACATCGTACCAGAGAGAATAAAACAATTAATTGTTCTGTACCAATTGGATGAAGTTGTGTTTTAGGGATATATTCGCTCGGCTCATTGCAAACGTTTAAGACTGTCCTAAGCATCATCTGAAATACGAGACAGACATAAAGAAAACGGTTTTTAACGTTTATAAGAAGTAAAGTAGCGCTAGAAAAACTGCCAAACCGGGTGAATGAGTTTTGAATACTCAAACATCGCGAAACACCAAACAATATGGCACTGTCGAGCCTGCACTTTTTAGTATCGATGTTTCAAAGTGCTATTTTCACAAATTGTTTACCCCACAAGTTGACTTCGTTGTTTATATTACAGTGGTGTTTGAAACAGCGAATAGCGCTCGGATAAGCGAGTGTTTTTCACCTGGTTAAGAAAGTCACGTGATACACATGCAAATACTGCCAATTATCCTACATCAACAACGTGAATATTCAAAATGGAAAATTTCTCAAAATTCTTTTGTTCCTGACGTTTCTCGTCTGAATTTCTTTTAATTGTTAGTCACTAAATTACATAAAAATTCATGATTGCTGAATATCAGTTCAATTAATTTTACCTTGTATTCAGCCTGAATGACGCACGTGAAGAAACAAAGCAAGTCAAGAAGTTATTGCCCCATGTCCAGAATTTTTGGTAATGGAATAATAGTTATCAATAGTATACTTAATGGTTTAACGCCGTAAATCATTTTCAAGAGTTATTTCGGGAATTCGAGAGTCTTACAATTCAATTTGCCTTTACGAAATTAGTGTCTCTTCATTCAAGAAGAAATCTTGTCAATGTGTAGAAAAGTGTAAATTCACGTAGATCCTCAAGTAAGCCCAAAAATACATAAAGAAAATCGAATGAAAGAAAATTGAATTACCGAGTCTGTTTGTTAATTATGTCGAATAAACCTTTCTAAATCTACACCTGCCGTTTTCCATAAGAACTAATACCCGATATAGAATGTAAGAAATGTTGATGCTATCTTTGATTTGTTACTCGTAGTCTTGGACTATTGGTTTTGTTTGGGTTTCTTTTGCAATGCACATCAGAGACCTAAGTTTATTCTAAAGAGCACCTTTCATAGATGCTTTACTTTATTTTCAGTAACTCAAAATTCAGGCAAGAGGTTGATCAATACAAACAAGAAAGGGACAGAGTTACTAAAGAATTACGAACGACAGAAGAGACGTTAAGTTCAGCTCAAGAAAGGTTTGTCATTACTTGACTCATTTAAAAAACGTGTGAATAGTCCTGTTTTTCACCGATCGGCTGTCTTTGTATCTAAAGGAATCTCTTCGTTCGGTTCATTGCAGTACAGTTAGACACCACTTTTTTGTTATCAATAGTACACAAGAGGGGTCGAAAGTCAATAGTTTTATCTTTTAGATATGCATGATAAATCGGATGACATTCTGATATTTTATCTATGGTAATTTTAACCATTTGATTTTAAATGATAAAGAATGAACATTTTGCATAATTATTGCATAATTATTTGCATAATTTCATGAGTGACAAATACCGATGTAAATTTATTGTGTACAACCGTTACATTTGCATCTGGAAAAGTGTTTTTAAGATGTGCAATGGATGAAATGCTAAGTTGTTTGAGAACCGAGATTGGAACCGTGCCATGATGTGTACTTACGCCATGAAGAGTCAATTAATTATTAATGAGGAAATACTAAGGCAATGAAATAGCCATTTGAACATCGATTTACTGAATTACTCATTGTTATTTTCAGGATTGAACGTCTAGAACGAAATGTTGAAGATGAACAGTGTCAATCGGCAAATGCGAAATCAGAGCTTCAGCATACCATAGGAATAAATGAGGATTTGCAAACCGAGTAAGTTCTCATTTAAAAAAGGCTCAAGATTGCTTTCCGTGAAATTATTTTATTGAACAGATATCAGGAATTGGTATGAAGTATCAGAGACTCTTTACATTGCTAAAATAGGTGCATTTAACATAATGTTTGAACTTTGACATGACAATGTGTGGGAACATGTCAGACTTTGAGTTTCGCGATTTAAACACGATAGTATTTAACATTCAGGGGAAAAATCATTTATTTTAATTTAAAGCCAATAAATTACATAGAATTACTAATGATGGTTAACTATCGATTCAATTTGTGTTACCATTTATTCAGACTGACGAACGCCCAGAACAACATAAGCAAATTGAAAGACTCTTTGTCACGTTTCCAGAAGGATACAATAACAGAAGACAGGAGGTTTGTGGTGTTTTCATTGACAATACAATAGTAGTGTGGTAGAATTACCTATATGGGGTTTTGGCTGTATATCAATGCAATGAGTAAAATCAGAGTTTTGCCTGAATTTAGGGCCTTAAGAATACGAATTGCTTCTAATCAATCACCATTTCTTTATGTAAGGAGAAATTATGTCAGAATTTTATAGATGTAGATCTTAAAAATTCCTCAAACAGACACTTGTATTTGACTTTGAATTTACCAGTCTTGAATAGTCATTTGCTTATAAAATCACTAGACAAACCCTTTAAACTATACTTTCTATTTTACATATCCATATCGATCAGGCTTGTTGATTTGGCTGATTTGTAACACGTGTCCTGAGTTCGATCAATACGAACGTTACTGGTCTCGTGTTGATTTCGTTTGGCAGTACACAACATAGCACAAGCATTGTCCTGGCTATATGGTGTTAAAAACAAAACAGATATGATATATGTCAGTTTTTTTGTTTTGGATATTTTAAGCTGCATGTTGAAAAGACAGCTTATTTTGTTTTCAGTATACTAAAGCTTAGGCAAGAGGCTGAACGATACAAACAAGAAAGAGACAGTGTAAAAGAAGAATTACAAATAGCAAATGAGAAGACAATTTCATCTCAAAAAGGGTCAGTCGGTATTTTAAGTGAACTTACGTAACTCATTTATAAAAGAAAACGTGGTTGATATCTGCTTTAAACGTTAGAACATTACTTCTATTCAAACGTGGATATTTCAGATGATGCAACGCTTGAAGATCGATATATATAATAATCCACTGCAAACATCAGTCTGGGTGTATGTTTATGTATATAAATATCACAACCAAATGATTATTGGCAGCTTTTTACGGTTATATGGAGACTGGTAGATAAGTAAGTTGATATATGAATCTATCTTCTTCTGCAACAAAAGTTTTTCCCGGTTACTTTTTCATTTTTTTGAAACATTAGAATATCTTACAATTCAAAGACTCATGTCTTTATGTTTCCTACCACTTAACGTGTAACTTTGGCTCCGTGATTGACTCGTTTATACCTCATGCTGTACACATTGTACCTGAGAGAATAAAACAATTAATTGTTCTGTACCAATTGGATGAAGTTGTGTTTTAGGGATATATTCGCTCGGCTCATTGCAAACGTTTAAGACTGTCCTAAACATCATCTGAAATACGAGACAGACATAAAGAAAACGGTTTTTAACGTTTATAAGAAGTAAGTAGCGCTAGAAAAACTGCCAAACCGGGTGAATGAGTTTTAAATATTCAAACATCGCGAAACACCAAACAATATTGACACTGTCAAGCCTGCACTTTTTAGTTTCGATGTTTCAAAGTGCTATTTTCACAAATTGTTTACCCCACAAGTTGACTTCGTTGTTGATATTACAGTGGTGTTTGAAACAGCGAATAGCGCTCGGATAAGCAAGTGGTTTTCACCTGGTTAAGAAAGTCACGTGATACATATACAAATACTGACAATTATCCTACATCAACAACGTGAATATTCAAAATGGAAAATTTCTCAGAATTCTTTTGTTCCTGACGTTTCATGTCTGAATTTCTTTTAATTGTTAGTCACTAGATTACATACAAATTCATATGATTGCTGAATATCAGTTCAATTAATTTAACCTTGTATTCAGCCTGAATGACGCATGTGAAGAAACAAAGCAAGTCAAGAAGTTATTGTCCCATGTCCAGAATGAAACAGAAACAGAAAATGAGAGGATTGTTTTATCCACAATCGATTATATCCGCATATATGCAACATGTGCAGAATCTTTTATAATGGAATAATAGTTATTAATAGTATACTTAATGGTTTAACGCCGTAAATCATTTTCAAGAGTTATTTCGGGTATTCGAGAGTCTTACAATTCAATTTGCCCTTACGAAATCAGTGTCTCTTCATTCAAGAAGAAATTTTGTCAATGTGTAGAAAAGTGTAAATTCACGTAGATCCTCAAGTAAGCCCAAAAATACAAGTACATAAAGAAAATCGAATGAAAGAAAATTGAATTACCTAGTCTGTTTGTTAATTATGTCGAATAAACCTTTCTAAATCTACACCTGCCGTTTTCCATAAGAACTAATACCAGATATAGAATGAAAGAAATGTTGATGTTATCTTTGATTTGTAACTCGTAGTCTTGGACTATTGGTTTTGTTTGGGTTTTCTTTTGCAATGCACGTCAGAGACCTAAGTTTATTCTAAAGAGCACCTTTCATAGATGCTTTACTTTATTTTCAGTAACTCACAATTCAGGCAAGAGGCTGATCAATACAAACAAGAAAACGACAGAGTTACTAAAGAATTACGAAAGACAGAAGAGACGTTAAGTTCAGCTCAAGAAAGGTTTGTCATTACTTGACTCATTTAGAAAACGTGTGAGTAGTCCTGTTTTTCACCGATCGGCTGTCTTTGTATCTAAAGGAATCTCTTCGTTCGGTTCATTGCAGTACAGTTAGACACCACTTTTTTGTTATCAATAGTACAAAAGAGGGGTCGAAAGTCAATAGTTTTATCTTTTAGATATGTATGATAAATCGGATGACATTCTGATATTTTATCAATGGTAATTTTAACCATTTGATTTTAAATGATAAAGAATGAACATTTTGCATAATTATTGCATGATTATTTGCATAATTTCGTGAGTGACAAATACCGATGTAAATTTATTGTGTACAACCGTTACATTTGCATCTGGAAAGGTGTTTTTAAGATGTGCAATGGATGGAATGTTGTTTGAGAACCGAGATTGGAACCGTGCCATGATGTGTACGTACGCCATGAAGAGTCAATTAATTATTAATGAGGAAATACTAAGGCAATGAAATAGCCATTTGAACATCGATTTACTGAATTATTTATTGTTATTTTCAGGATTGAACGTCTAGAACGAAAAGTTGAAGACGAACAGCGTCAATCGGCAAATGCGAAATCAGAGCTTCAGCATACCATAGGAATAAATGAGGATTTGCAAACCGAGTAAGGTCTCATTTAAAAAAGGCTCAAGGTTGCTTTCCGTGAAATTATTTTATTGATCAGATATTAGAAATTGGTATAAAGTATCAGAAACTCTTTAAATTGCTAAAATAGGTGCATTTAACATAATGTTTGAACTTTGACATGACAATGTGTGGGAACATGGTCAGACTTTGAGTTTCACGATTCAAACACGATAGTATTTAATATTCAGGGGAAAAATCATTTATTTTAATTCAAAGCCAATATATTGCATCAAACTCCTTATGATGGTTAACTATCGATTCAATTTGTGTTACCATTTATTCAGACTGAAGAACGCACAGAAATATATAAGCCAATTGAAAGACTCTTTGTCACGTTTCCAGAAGGATACAAGAACAGAAGACGAGAGGTTTGTGGTGTTATCATTGACAATACAATAGTAGTGTGGTAGAATTATCTATATGGGTTCTTGGTTGTATATCAATGCAATGAGTAAAATCAGAGTTTTGCCTGAATTTAGGGCCTTAAGAATAAGAATTGCTTCTAAGCAATCACCATTTCTATTTTATATATTCATATCGGTCAGGCTTGTTGGTTTGGCTGATTTGTAACACGTGTCCTGGGTTCGATCAATACGAGCGTTACTGGTCTCGTGTTAGTTTCGTTTGGCAGTACACATCATAGCACAAGCATTGTCCTGGCTATATGGTGTTAAAAACAAAACAGATATGATATATGTCAGTTTTTTTTGTTTTGGATATTTTTAAGCTGCATGTTGAAAAGACAGCTTATTTTGTTTTCAGTATACTAAAGCTTAGGCAAGAGGCTGAACGATACAAACAAGAAAGAGACAGTGTAAAAGAAGAATTACAAAAAGCAAATGAGAAGACAATTTCATCTCAAAAAGGGTCAGTCGGTATTTTTAGTGAACTTACGTAACTCATTTATAAAAGAAAACGTGGTTGATATCTGCTTTAAACGTTAGAACATTACTTTTATTTAAACGTGGATATTTCAGATGATGCAACGCTTGAAGATCGATATATATAATAATCCAGTGCAAACATAAGACTGGGTGTATGTTTATGTATATAAATATCACAACCAAATGATTATTGGCAGCTTTTTACGGTTATATGGAGACTGGTAGATAAGTAAGTTGATATATTAATCTATCTTCTTCTGCAACAAAAGTGTTTCCCTTTTACATTTTCATGTTTTTGAAAGTTTCAAATATCTTAAAATTCAAAGACACATGTCTATATTTTGCCTACCACTTTACATGTGACTTTGGCTCCGTTCTCCTTAAGGCCTTAAATAACTAATACCAGATATAGAATGTAAGAAATATTGATGTTATATTTGACTTGTGACTTGTAACTCGTGGTCTTGGACCATTGGTTTTCTTTTGGTATTCTTTTGCAAGGCACATCAGAGACCTAGGTTTATTCTAAAGTAAAACATCTTTCAATGATGCTTTACTTTATTTTCAGTAACTCGAAATTCAGGCAAGAGGCTGATCAATACAAACAAGAAAAGGACAGAGTTACTGAAGAATTACGAAAGACAGAAGAGACGTTTAGTTCAGCTCAAGAAAGGTTTGTCATTACTTGAATCCTTTAAAAACATGTGAATAGTCCTGTATTTCACCGATCGGCTGTGATTGTTTCTAAATGAATCTCTTCGTTCAGTTCATTACAGTACAGTGAGACACCACTTTTATGTTAAAAATGGTACACAAGAAGGATCGAAAGTAAATGGCTTTGCCTTTAGATATGCATGATTAATCGGATGACATTTCTGAAGTTTTACCAATGGTAATTATAACCATTTGATTTGAAATGATAAAGAAAAAAACATATTGCATAATTATTTGCATAATTATTTGCATAATTTTGTGACTGACCAATACAGATGTGAATCTATGGTGTACGATTGTTACATTTGCATCTGAAAAGGTGTCTTTAAGTGGTGCAATGGATGAGATGCTAAAATGTTTGAGATCCGAGGTTTGAACCGTGCCATGATGTGCACGTACGCCATGAAAAGTCAATTAATTATTAACGAGGAAATACTTAGGCAATGAAATAGCCATTTGAACATCGATTTACTGAAATAGTCATTGTCCTTTTCAGGATTGAACGTCTAGAACGAAATGTTGAAGATGAACAGCGTCAATCGGCAAATGCGAAATCAGAGCTTCAGCATACCATAGGAATAAATGAGGATTTGCAAACCAAGTAAATTCTCATTTGAAAAAGCCTCAAGGTTGCTTTCCGTGAAATTATTTTATTGATCAGATATTAGAAATTGGTATAAAGTATCAGAAACTCTTTACATTGCTAAAAAAGGTGCATTTAACATGATGTTTGAACTTTGACATGACAATGTGTGGGAACATGGTCAGACTTTGAGTTTCGCGATTTAAACACGATAGTGTCTAACATTCAGGGGGAAAATCATTTATTTTAATTTAAAGCCAATAAATTACATAGAATTCCTAATGATGGTTAACTATCGATTCAATTTGTGTTACCATTTATTCAGACTGACGAACGCCCAGAACAACATAAGCAAATCGAAAGACTCTTTGTCACGTTTCCAGAAGGATACAATATCAGAAGACGGGAGGTTTGTGGTGTTTTCATTGACAATACAATAGTAGTGTGGTAGAATTACCTATATGGGGTTTTGGCTGTATATCAATGCAATGAGTAAAATCAGAGTTTTGCCTGAATTTAGGGCCTTAAGAATACGAATTGCTTCTAATCAATCACCATTTCTTTATGTAAGGAGAAATTATGTCAGAATTTTATAGATGTAGATCTTAAAAATTCCTCAAACAGACACTTGTATTTGACTTTGAATTTACCAGTCTTGAATAGTCATTTGCTTATAAAATCACTAGACAAACCCTTTAAACTAAACTTTCTATTTTACATATCCATATCGATCAGGCTTGTTGATTTGGCTGATTTGTAACACGTGTCCTGAGTTCGATCAATACGAACGTTACTGGTCTCGTGTTGATTTCGTTTGGCAGTACACATCGTAGCACAAGCATTGTCCTGGCTATATGGTGTTAAAAACAAAACAGATATGATATATGTCAGTTTTTTTTGTTTTGGATATTTTTAAGCTGCATGTTGAAAAGACATCTTACTTTATTTTCAGTATACTAAAGCTTAGGCAAGAGGCTGAACGATACAAACAAGAAAGAGACAATGTAAAAGAAGAATTACAAAAAGCAAATGAGAAGACATTTTCATCTCAAAAAGGGTCAGTTGGTATTTTTAGTGAACTTACGTAACTCATTTATAAAAGATACAACGTTAGAACATTACTTCTATTCAAACGTAGATATTTTAGATGATGCAACGCTTGAAGATCGATATATATAATAATCCAGTGCAAACATAAGACTGCGTGTATGTTTATGTATACAAATATCACAACCAAATGATTATTGGCAGCTTTTTACGGTTATATGGAGACTGGTAGATAAGTAAGTTCATATATGAATCTTCTTCTGCAACAAAAGTTTTCAAGTTTACTTTTTCATTTTTTGAAAGTTCCAAATATCTTAAAATTCAAAGACACATACCAGACGTTTCCCACCACTTAACGTGTAATGTTGGTTCCGTGATTGAATCGTTTATACCTTCTTCCTGTTAATGTACAGCACTCATTTTTGAGTATTATAGTACCTTATTCAGTTTACATTGTACCTGAGAGAATAAAACAATTAATTGTTCTGTATCAATTTGATGAAGTTGTATTTTAGGGGTATATTCGTTCGGCTCATTGTAAACGTTTAAGACTGTCCTAAACATCATCTTAAATACAAGACAGACGTAAAGAAAACGGTTTTCAACGTTTATTAGAAGTTAAGTAGCGCTAAAAAACCTGCAAAACCGGTGAATGAGTTATAAATATTCAAACATAGCGAAACACCACACAATATTGACACTGTCAAGCCTGCACTTTTTAGCATCGATGTTTCAAAATGCTATTTTCACAAATTGTTTACCCCACAATTTGACTTCTTTGTTTACATTCAAGTGGTGCTTGAAACAGCGAATATCGTTTGGATAAGCGAGTGGTAGTCACATGGTTTAGAAAGTCACGTGATACATATAGAATACTGACAATTATCCTACACCAACAACGTGACTATTGGAAATGGAGAATTTCTCAGAATTATCTGGTTCCTGACGTTTTTCGTCTGACTTTCTTTAAATGATTAGGCACTAAATTACATACAAATCCATATGATTGCTGAATATCAGTTCAATTAATTTTACAATGTATTCAGCCTGAATTACGCACGTGAAGATACAAAGCAAGTCAAGAAATCATTATCCCGTGTCTCGAACGAAACAGAAACAGAAAATTAGAGTTTTGTTTTATCCAAAATCAGATATATCTGCATATAAGCAACATATGCAGAATCTTTATAATGGAATAATAGTTATTAATAGTATACATAATGGTTTAACGCCGTCAATTATTTTCAAGAGTTATTTCTAGAATTCGAGAATCTACAATTCAATTTGCGTTTACGGAAGCAGTATCTCTTCATTCAACAAGAAATCTTGTCAGGAGTGTAAATTTATGTAGATCCTCTAGTTAGCCCAAACTACAAGTACATAAAGAAAATCGAATGAAAGAAAATTGAGTTACCGAGTTTAAAACATCTATATACTTATTAAGTTGTTTGTTAATTATGTTGAGTAAACCTTTCTAAATCTACACCTGCCGTTTTCCATAAGGCCTTACAGAACAAATACCAGATATAGACTATAAAAAATGTTGATGTTATATTTGACTTGTAACTCGTAGCCTTGTACTATTGGTTTTGTTTGCGGTTTCTTTTGCAAGGCACACCAGAGACATAAGTTTATCCTAAAGAGCATCTTTCATAGATGCTTTACTTTATTTTCAGTAACTCAAAATTCAAGCAAGAGGCTGATCAATACAAACAAGAAAGGGACAGAGTTATTGAAGAATTACGACAGACAGAAAAGACTTTAAGTTCAGCTCAAGAAAGGTTTGTCATTACTTAACCCATTTAAAAGAAATGTGTTAATAATCCTGTTTTTCACCGATCGGCTGTGTTTGTAACTAAAGGAATCTCTTCGTTCGGTTCATTGCAGTACAGTAAGACACCACTTTTTTTGTTACCAATAGTACAAAAGAGGGATCGAAAGTCAGTAGTTTAATCTTTTAGATTTGCATGGTTAATCGGATGACATGTCTGTTGTTTTATCGATGGTAATTTTAACCATTTGATTTTAAATGATAAAGGAACAACATATTGCATAATCAATGCATAATTATTTGCATAATCTCGTGACTGACCAATACCGATGAGAATTTATTGTGTACGACCGTTACATTTGCATCTGAAAAGGTGTCTTTAAATGGATGAAATGCTAAAATGTTTGAGATCCGAGATTGGGACCGTACAATAATGGGTACGTAGGCCATGAAGAGTCAATTAATTATTAACGCGAAAATACTAAGGCAAAGAAATATCCATTTGAACATCGATTTCCTGAAATATTCCTTGTCCTTTTCAGGATTTACCGTCTAGAACGAAAGGTTGAAGACGAACAGCGTCAATCGGCTAATATGAAATCAGAGCTTCAGCAGACCCTAGGAGTTAATGATGATTTGCAAACCAGGTAAGTTCTCATTTAAAAATGGCTAAAGGTTGCTATTCGTGAAATTATTGTATTGATCAGATATTAGACATTGATATAAAGTATCAGAAACCCTTTACATTGCTAAAATAGGTGCATTTAACTAATGTTTCAACTTTGCAATGACAATGTGTTGGAAGATGGTCAGATCTTCAGTTTGACGATTTAAACACGATATTATTTGATTTTCAAAAAAAAAGAATCCTTTCTTTTAATCAAAAGCCATAATAATACATAAAAGTCCTTATGATGGTTGACTATCGATTCAATTTATGTTACACTTATTCAGGCTGGCGAATGCACAGAAAGAAATAGGCCGACTGAAAGACTCATTGATGTGTGTCCAGAAGGATACAAGAACAGAAGACGAGAGGTTTGTTTTTGTCAAGAATCTTTCATAATGGGATATTGTGAGCTAGAATTATCGTTTTGGGTACGTTGCTGTATATCAATGCCATGAGTAAATCAGAGTTTTGCCTGAATTAAGGGCCTTAATAGTACAAATTTCTAAAGCACTCGCGATTTCTTTATGTAAGGAGAAATTATGTCTGGGGTGTATAGATGTAGGTCTTAAAAATAGCTCAAACAGACACTTGGGTTTGACTTTGAATTTACCAACCTTGACTTGTCATCTGGTTATAAAATCACTGGTCAATCCTTTTAAACTAAACTTTCTATTTTACATGTCCATATCGGCGAGGCTTATTGATTTGGCTGATTTGTAACACGTGTCCTGGGTTCGATCAATACGAGTGTAACTGGTTTTGTATGGATATCCTTCGGCGAGACACATCATAACACAAGCATTGTCCTTGATATATGGTGTTAATAACAAAACAGATATGATATACGTCGGTTTCTTTGTTTGGGTTTTTTTAAGAGGCGTGTTGCAAAGACAGCTTACTTTATCAGTTTACTAAAGCTTAAGCAAGAGTCTGAACGATACAAAAAGGAAAGAGACAGTGCAAAAAGCAAATGAGAGGACAATTTCATCTCAAAAAGGGTCAGTCGGTATTTTTATTGAACTTACGTAACTCATTCATGAAAGAATGTGATTGATATCTGCTTTAAACGTTAGAACATTACTTCTATTCAAATGCAGATATTTTTATTCAACGCTCGAAGATCGATAGATATAATAATAAAGTGCAAACATAAGACTGCGTGTATGTTTATGTATATAACTATCACAATTAAATGATTATTGGCAGTTTCTTTACGGTTATATGGAGACTGATATGTAAGTAAGTAGATATATGAATCTTCTTCCGCAACAAAAGTTTTCAAGTTTACTTTTTCATTTTTTTGAAAGTTTCAAATATCTTAAAATTCAAAGACGCAAATCTGTACGTTTCCTACCACTTTACGTGTAATGTTGGTTCCGTGATTGAATCGTTTATACCTTCTTCCTGTTAATGTACAGCACTCATTTTTGAGTATTATAGTACCTTACTCTGTATACATTGTACCTATGAAAATAAAACAATTAATTGTTCTGTATCAATTTGATGTTGTGTTGTAGGATTATAATCGCTCGGCTCATTGTAAACGTTTAAGACTGTCCTAAACATCATCTAAAATACGAGACAAACGTAAAGAAAACGGTTTTCAACGTTATTAGAAGTTAAGTAGCGCTTAAAAAACCTGCAAAACCGGTGAATGAGTTATAAATATCCAAACATAGCGAAACACCACACAATATTGACACTGTCAAGCCTGCACTTTTAAGTATCGATGTTTCAAAGTGCTATCTTCACAAATTGTTTACCCCACAATTTGACTTCTTTGTTTACATTCAAGTGGTACTTGAAACAGCGAATATCGTTTGGATAAGCGAGTGGTAGTCACATGGTTTAGAAAGTCACGTGATACACATAAAATACTGACAATTATCCTACACCAACAACGTGAATATTGGAAATGGAGAATTTCTCAGAATTATTTGGTTTCTGACGTTTTTCGTCTGACTTTCTTTAAATTATTAGGCACTAGATTACATACAAATCCATATGATTGCTGAATATCAGTTCAATTTTTTTTAAAAAGTATTCAGGCTGAATTACGCACGTGAAGATACAAAGCAAGTCAAGAAGTCATTTTCCCGTGTCTAGAATGAAACAGAAACAGAAAATGAGAGTTTTGTTTTATCCAAAATCATTTTTCACCGATCGGCTGTGTTTGTATCTAAAGGAATCTCTTCGTTCGGTTCATTGCAGTACAGTAAGACACCACTTAATTTTTTTATCAATAGTGCAAAAGAGGGAAAGAGCTTTCTTTATTTTCAGTGTGCTTAAGATTAGGCAAGAGGCTGAACGATACAAACAAGAAAGAGACAGTCTAAGAGAAGAATTACAAAAGGCAAAAGAGAAGACAATTTCATCTCAAGAAGGGTCAGTCGGTATTTTTAGTGAAATTAAGTAACTAATTTATAAAGAAATGTGAATGATATCTGCTTTAAACTTAAGAACATTACTTCTATTTGAACGTATATCTTTTAGACTGGTTTATACCATGTCCTTTGCAGGACTGCACAACCAGAAAGACACTTCAAAGACGACAATCGCCAACTAGATAATGTGAAATCAGAGCTTCGCCAGACTCAGGAAAAGAATGATGATTTACAAATCAGGCAATTTCTCATTTAGAAATAACTAAGGTCTATTCAATTGGTGTAGTTGTTTTATAAATCAGAATGTGATGATTTATAAATGTGAATTTAAAGTATTGTTTTAACATTGACACGATTTGATTTCTTAAAGGCTGTCAGACTTTCAGTATTACGATTCAAGCATATTCTTTGATATTCAGAATTGGGGATCCTTCCTTTTAATTCTAAGCCACTACATACCATTAGAAACCACTTAATGATTCACTATCGACTGAACTAATGTCACCGTCTATTCAGGCTGAAGAATGCACAGGAAGAGACAAACAAATTGAAAGAGTCATTGTCGCGTGTACAAAAGCAGACAAGAACGGAAGACGAGAGGTTTGTTTTTGTTCCGAATCATGCATAATGGAATAATTGTTTGGTAGAATTTTCATTTTGGGTTCGTGGCTGTTTATCAATTGCACGAGTAAATCAGAGTTGTGCCTGAATTTAGGACCTTAATAATACAAACTGCTTCTAAGCAATCGCCATTTCTTTATGTAAGGAGGAATTATGTCAGAATTTTAGGTTGGTCTTAAAAATACCTCAAACAGACCCTTGTACTTGACTTTGAATTTACCAGTCTTGAATAGTCATCTGCTTATGGAATCACTTGTCAATCCTTTTAAACTAAACCTTCTATTTTACATATCCATATCGGTCAGGCTTGTAGATTTGGCTGATTTGTAACACGAGTCCTGAGTTCGATCAATACGAATGTTACTGGTTTTGTGTGGATATTTTTTGACAAGACACATCATAACACAAGCACTTTCCTTGGTGTATGGTGTTGATAACAAAACAGATATGCTATATGCTATATGTCGGTTTCTTTGCTTTTGGTTTTTTAACCGACATGTTGCAAAGACAACTTTCTTTATTTTCAGTGTGCTAAAGCTTAGGCAAGAGGGTGAACGGTACCAACAAGAAATAGACAGTTTAAAAGAAGAATTACAAAAGGCAAAAGAGAAGACAATTTCATCACAAAACGGGTCAGTCGGTTTTTTTAGTGGAATTAAGTAACTCATTTATAAAAAAAAATGTGAGTGGTATCTGCTTTAAACGTAAGAAAATTACTTCTGTTCAAACGTATATCTTTTAAACTGGTTAATACTGTGTCCTTTGCAGAATTGCCCACCTAGAAAAGAACATCAAAGAAGAAAATCGCCAACTGGCTTATGTAAAATCAGAGCTTCGCCAGACCAAGGAAAAGAACGAGGGTTTGAAAATCAGGCGAGTTCTCATTTATAAACGACTTCGGTCTGTTTAACTGGTGAAGTTGTTTTATAAATAATATTTTTGGAATGCTATAAACCATCATATAATCTTTACATTGTGCAATAAATGTGCATTTAAAGTATTGTTTTAAACTTGACACGATTTTTTTTATCATTATTTTTTCTTAATTTCGACTGCTTCGGAGCCCTTTTATTGGTTCCTGTCATAGGTGTATTAGGGTCGGGGTCAAAAAGTTTGTAAATCTATTTATAAGGTCCTCTCAAGAAATGAGGAAATTCCCAAATCCTTGCAAAAATGGGGTGAGGATCTTTCAACTGTACCTAATTCTAATATTCTTGGAAAATATTTCATTTATGGTACTTTATTTAGAATAACAAGAGACCCAAAACTGCTGTGGTTTCAATATAGACTAAACCATAGAATTCTAGGTACAAAATATTTAATAAAAAATGAATATAGTAACAGAGGACACTTTCTGTAATCAGTTACCAGAAACCTTAATTCATTCGCTCTGGTTTTGTGATGTTAGTAAACAGTTTTGGCATCAACTTTTAAACTATCTTGAGAGGAAATGTTACTTCAACATCGGGGAAATTGGTTTTATCGAAATTATGTTCGGAGGAGAAACGTACGACATAATTTGTAACTACCTTCCCCTTGAAGCTAAATATTATTTATAGCAATGCAAAATGAGAAACGCAAAGCCATCACTAGAAATTCTTGAAAAAAGATTTGTTTCTGCTTATCGCATAGAAAAAAATAATGCCACATAAAGATTACAACTGTCTAATTTTGAGACACTATGGGAAAAATATATAAGTATGGTTCAGAACTAATTGCAGTCTTCTTACTTAGAGCTTATTTGCCGTTTTATGATGAGTACATAGCCTTTGATTGACTCACATTTATGTATTCAGCTATGATACCCCACTTTCATTCAATAAAGTGAAACTAATTATTTTGTGCTGAGACTATCTCCTGTTACTTGCACCGCAGACTTGAAGTGTTTTTTTCTGGTTTTAATTTTTGTTGTTGTTGTCTATTTTCTCAAGTCCTTTGTCCGTTTGTGCTGGCAAACTGACACATTTCCATTTTTGGGAGGAAATGGATTGCCCTTTTTTTTTCTTTTTTTTGGGGGGGATTTGGACTGTCTTGTTGCTTTTTATAGATTGTGGTCTGCTTAAGATATAATTACAAGTGATAGTATCAACACAGTGTGTGTTAAAAATTCCAATAAATTACTTTGTATTCCAATGATTATGAAAGCTTGTGAATTCTCATGATAGGTTATATATGTGAAAACACAGTAGCTATGTTGTCTGATTAAATTGAATTCTGGGGTGCAAAAGATAAGGAAACATCAGAAACTTCATTTGCTTGTGCTTGTTACTTTTTATGAATTTGTTGGGAAAATGCATTGGTATGAGGAAATGAAGTATCATAGACAAAGTGTACTAGACTGTTTAATTAAGTCTGCTTGTTGGATTAACCACTTTTCGTCATTGGAATTATGTCCCCTTTTTTCTAACCTTTCTGTTTCCTTGTTAAAACATTGACACGATTTGATTTCTAACAAGATGGTCAAACTTTCATTATGACGATCCAACCATACTCTTTGATATTCAAAATTGGCATTTCTTCCGTTTCGTTATAAGCCACTACATATCATTAAAATCCATTTAATGATTCACTATCGACTGATCTAATGTTACCATTTATTCAGGCTGAAGAACGCACAGGAAGAAACAAACAAATTAAAAGAGTCGTTGTCGCGTGTACAAAAGGAGACAAGAACCGAAGACGAGAGGTTTGTTTTTGTTAGATTTACTCATCATTTTAAGAGGTCGACAGAGTAAAGACAAAAATGTATTCTTAATACTAATACTAAGCTTTATTGAGCACCAAGCTCTTTCAAATATAATTCACATGAAAATGTGTAAAGGTAAAACAAAATGTGGATAATATCGGACGCAAACAGGTTCCGGCAATTAGGTGGACGGCACAGTATTAGTTGTCCGATTTAATATAATAGTTATATCCTCTTATCCTCTACGCTATAAAATAAGTCAAATACTGTTAACACAGTGTTAAATCCAATAAAAGCTAATCCATCCAAATCCTCCATTCTACAAATCCTCCATATCATTTTAAATGCATTCTTTTGTGCTAAAACTTTCATAAAATAAAAGACCTAAAATTGGGTTACGCGAGTGACAGCAAACAGACTGTTCTGGGCGAAACTCTCCCCTTTACATGAATTTCATACTTTAGTTAGGCGAGTTTGTTAATTAGAATTTGGCAGAATCCTCAGAGAAACCATAAGTCAAGGTTTGGCCTATGGTGACACTCCGGGGCAAGCTGTTCCTCTGAGTTTTTATTAGTTCCATCGCAACACTCGGTGTCCGGTTCCCGACTTGACGGAGTTCAGACACCAAGCATATTGATGGAGGTATAAAAAAGTGGTGAGGGCTACTTAGGCCACTAATTGTAAATAAGTTTCCTAATGTTCGTTCCAATATGCCGTCCACCCAGCCAGCCAGAATCCGCCAAAGCAAATTTAGTTTAATTTGTCTCCCATTCTGCGGCCTATTGATTAGCGTCATAAACAATTCTTTCAGATTGCTCAAAGAAACAAATTATGGCCTCTGAAATAGTATTGAGAAGAATATCATTTCCAATCTCAGAGAGATGGACACCATCGTTAACAAATAATCCCCATGTTTTGGTCTCCAATTCATGTATAATGTATTTTCCCCTTTGCAAACTAACCACTGCTTGATGGTCAGCCCTATTGATCCTTTTCCGCTTTTCGTCCATTGCCGGAAGTGTTGTGGGGCCATCGACCATGCCTCTCCATACGGACCGCGGTAAAATGTCTGACCAGACCGGGAAGACGGATGAAATGTAACCTAGATCCTTTTGATCACTTTTATTAGTGTGCCTTGTTGAAGCGTGGTAAGATCATTACCACTCAGGTGGATGATGATCATCTTTGGGGCAGGATTGCCCATCATGGCCAATTGGAGCTTGGACAACAAATGCTGCCACAACATTCCCGCGGTTCCTATCCAGCGGATGGCTTTGTTGGTTTTCAGGTCTTGCTGACGTCGGAAAAAAAGCTCTCTGTGCAGCTCCCTTTATCAGCGAATCACCTATCAGCCACACGTCTGCAAGTAGACTTAGAGAAGGGATAAGCCATCCATTGTCTATCAATAAACTCATACCGAAAGGTGTTTGACATTAAATATTCTTCACTAATTGAGGATTTAGAAAAATTAAGAGCTTTGTTATTTAACTATAATATGTACTGAAAATGCGCCGAGCAAAGAGTTATTGGGATTAATAGTCTCGAAGATAGCGTTTGTAAGCAGACGATTTCAAGCGACCGAGTTGTTTTATACTCTCGTGGGGCATACCTTTGAGCGCCAGGACTGAAGCCCTACCTATTCTAACCGAGTGAAATGTATAAATATGAGATGGTAGGTTCAATGCCGAGCATAGTTTTGCCAACACATCATTAAATTGGGATATTGTAAGGGGAGTGGTATCTGCATGGCAGAAGAGATAAGTAGACCCTTCTGTCCGAATCCGGAGGAAATCTTGCATTGCCTTTAAAGGACACAAAATTTCACCGGGAACTGCTGGAATTTTAAGTGTAGTTGCTGGACCGCACTGGTTTGTTTTAGATACTCTAATGGATATAAGCATAGTGTTTTTCCCTTCTGATATTACAACATCCAATAAAATAGGGGTCTATCTGCCTGCAAGGCGTTAGTAAAAGTTAATTCACTTACTCGCATAATACCAAAATAAGTGTATGCTGCCCTAAAAAGAGATGCCTCGTACAGCGAAAAACAAACTGTATGAAGCAAACCATACATCTGAGTGAGGATAGACTCTGTAATTGGCGCGCGAACGTCAGTATGCGAATTTGACCGCTTGCAACCTTCTAATAGCTTCCTAACTACAAACGCTTTATTGGGATCATACAAACTTCGCACCTTATGATGGAAACTGATTCCTGCCACATATGTGGAAATTGTAGATGGTGCAAACCCCATTTCAAAGCAATAGGAAATAAACATGGTCATATGATTTATAGAAGCAGGGAATGACAAAGGCAAGTTGTAGCGTTGACAGAAAGTACGGTAAGAGTGCAAGGAGTTATCATAGGCCCTCTGCGTATTAACTGCCAGGCTTTTCCCTAAAAGACGCCTAGAAGTTTCTAAAAGATCTTCCATAGATGGTCTGGAACCGGGGTTGCCTCTGCTTCTGCGTCTGGAGTAAGCAGTCTAAAGTTCTGGAAAAGGAAACGACTTAATGAGTCAGCAATTCTATTTGAGGCTCCAGGGAAATGTACTGCTTTGAATGGTAAATTTAATTGTAAGCATCGCAATGTTAAAGACCGAAGGAGAGTCATGACTGTAACAGATTTGGAAGTCATATTATTTATTATATGAACGACTGCCGAATTGTCACAATGAAAAAGAATTTTCTTATTTCGTAGGCATTCACCCCATATATTGACTGTAACCAGAATTGGGAAGAGCTCCAAGACTGTTATGTCGTCAGTAATACCAGACTGAATCCAATGATCTGGCCACTGAGCATATGCCCATTTACCAGCCAAAAAGGCCCCAAAACCAAGGGAATGACTGCCTGCACTGTCTGTGAATAGTTGAAGATCTTTACTAGAGATCCAAAACCTGTCATGGAAAACTGAAATACCATTGAAATTGGAAAAGAATACCTGCCACATTTTCAAATCTTCCTTCATCTCAGCTGTGATACGAAGATAGTGGTGTGGCTTTGACAAGCCACATATTGCATCGATCAGTCTACGGCAAAAGGGTCTGCCAGGAAAGATAGCTCTGCATGCAAAATTCAGAGAGCCTATAAGCGACTGCATTTGTTTCAAAGTGCATTTGGTTCTAGAGAGGATATCATCTATTTGCAAAGAAATCTCTTTTACTTTCTCTTGTGGGATGCGAA